>PVKH010047278.1:0-10309 GCA_004027955.1 Chaetophractus vellerosus | reverse complement strand
GCGCCGAGACTTGGTCACTGCGCAGGCGCGGCTTTCCCCGCTTGTGGGCGGCTTCTGCTTCCATCACGGCCGGCTCCAGTTCGCGGGTGGCTGGCTGTGCTCGATTTGCAGGCGACCTGCCCTGCCCGTGGCAGCTTTTGCCTGTCCGTGGCAGCTTTTTGCCCTGCCCACGGCGGCTCCGGCCCGCCCATGGCAGCTTGCCATTCTCAAGGCGGTCTGCCCGCTAGGAGAGGTCCCCGGGAACCGAACCCAGGGCCTCCCATGTGGTTTCCCAGCGAGCTCTTTATCCACTGAGCCATCTAGCCGGGCCCCACATTGCTCTTCTTTATTCCACAAACATTTTTTTCATATTAGTGAAGACTTTTGTCAATTTCATTTATGTAAAAGTTCATTTAAATTTTAATTTATTTGTTTCATGATTTCATATTTCCAGTTGTTAAAGAGCTTATAATTATTGTCACATAATTGCATTAAGGAACATGCAAATTTTATTCAGTTGTATTTAAGCTAATTTTTACTTTGTGTAAATTAATTTTCATTTTAAAAGCTTTTATTCTTGTTGATTCATTTAAATGAAGGTATACAGTTCATGGATTTAAAAGAGGAATAAGTGGTGATAAAATGAAGAAAATTCTTCAATATCTAAACTTTAAAATATTAAGTATGTCTTCATTTCTCATAATGTAGCTCTGTGTGGGGCAGGATTGAGAGTGAAATTTGGAAATAGCAGCAGCTGGTGATGCTGGACTCCTCTGTCACATGGCAAGGCACATGGCCACATCTGCTGGCCTCTCCCTTCTCCTCATTGTTTTGTTGCTTTCAGCTTCTTTTTCCATGACTTTCTCTTTATTTTTCTCTGTATTCACCCTGTTTATAAAGGACTCCAGTAAGAAGATTAAAACCCAACCTGGGCTGTGCTTTAACTGCAGTAACCTATTCAAAAGGTCCTAATTACAAAAGGTTTACAGAAATGGATTAGCTTTAATAACATTATTTTCTGGGGTACATACAGATCCAAACCACCAAAAAGATCAAAACAGCCAAACAGTTGCACAAATAACCACTTTCTGAATCTGTTTCCATCATGAAAAGCATAATTTGTACATATTTGCAGACAGGTATGACTTGAGGTGAAAAATGTATTATAGACAATAATAAACTGAATGGTCAAGACACTAAGTTAGGGTCAATGAAATAGCCATAAACTCAAAGTAAAATGCGACCCTTCTGTATTGGTCAGCTAAAGGGGTGCTGATGCAAAGTACCAGAATTCTGTTGGCTTTTATAAAGTGTATTTATTTGGGGTAAAAGCATACATTTACAAGGCCCTAAAGAGTCCAACTCAAGGCTGCTTTCTCATCCAAGTTAGTTGCCACTTGTTCAAGTAAAATGGCAGACAATCTCTGTCTAGTCTCTCCTTCTTTCTTCCTCTTAAGGCTCTGTGGGCCCAGTTTCTTCTGATCACAGCTGAAGGCTGGTGTAGGGCTTGTCTCTCAGGCCTTCCTATATAAATTTAGCATAGGGCTCTTGTCTTTCCAGGCCTTATCACCTGCTCAGCTGCTCTGTTCTCTCAGTTGCAAACTATCAGGTGAAGGGCTCATCTCTCCCCAGGGCTCCAGTATCAAGTGTGACAACTATCTCCTCTTCTGTGTGTCTTCTTAAGTGCGTATCCATTTATATCATCCCACCAAGTGGGTAGGGACTCAATGTTGAGTCATGCCCTACTGATGTGGTCGAATCAAGGCCTTAATATTCTTTCAAGTAAACTTAAAACCTTTGAATTTAATATAATCAAAGGGTATCATGCCCAGAAAAACACACCAGTGTACAACATAATTTTTCCCTTTTTGGGGGATACATGCATAATATCAAACTGCCACAATCTACCCTTTGAATCCCAAACAAGTCATTACAATATTCATAAAGCCTAAAATCCTTTTGAGTAGCAATGTTAAGTCCAAAATCACATCACCATTATAGAAATACAGTTTGTTTTGGGGCAAAGTCCCATCTGGCTGGAGACCTCTGAAACTTACAAAACCATTTATCTGTATCCAATATACAAAGGGACAGACAAAGGATAAACAGTTGCATTACTGTAAGTAGAAATTGGGAGGGAAACATGCGTCCTGTGTCCCCTATAGTTCCATAAACCTGTTGAGCATATTTCATTAGATTTCAAAGTCTAAGAGTCATTTTTAAGATGATGTTTTTTTTCTCCCAGGGGTCTCATGGGGGCCCACCCATTCCACAGCCTTGGCCAATGTCCATTTTCTTGGTTCCACCCTTATCAAACATCTGGGTGGCAACTGAGTTCCAGAACTCACCCTCTAAAAACATTGGGGTGATAACCACACTTTACCCAAACTCTGGGGTAGAGTCTTAACCCCCATAGTACAGTGAGGTGGCAGCAACCTTCTCCCTAATCTCTAACACACAGGCCCAACCTTCTCAGAACAGTGAGTTGGTGACCTGGACTTCACTAATCTATGGGGAACAGGCCCATCTCAGAACAAGGGGGGGGGTCAACCTCACTCCACCTAACCCATGGGGAACAGGCTACCCCTCTGAGAGCACTGAGTTAGTGACCTCACCTTCCCCACCTCGGGGAATGTGCTCCACCCTCTCTGTAGCCTGGGATGGCAAAACTCTCCCTGGAAGTGGGTGGGAACAACCATTCTTTTCAAGTGTTGGGGCAAACCCACCCTCTCCATACACGTGGGTGGGGTCACTCTTGGCCCAAGGAGATGTCTTAATTACAGACCTCAGCTTTTCCTCTTAAAGCTGGTTTCCCTTTCACTTCTCCCTTCCATGTCCCTTCCAGGCCAGGCTAACAGTGGTATTGTTCATACAGCTCTCCCAAAAAAATTGTTGGTTTAGCATGCATGAATCAGGAGTCTATGTCATCAGACAGTAACACTTTCCACAAGTCTTTCCTGGATTTTTCAATCCTGGCTTACAAATTCCCAGTTTAGTGAATTCATCAAATGGAGCTCTATCATCTGATTTCCAGAGGCTTGGAATTTCTGGAATCAGTTTCTGGTTTTCTTTGTGCCCAACAATTCAATTCTCAGCTTATCTCTCTCATCTAGCATTTTACTATAAGCTTCAAGGAGAAGCCAGGCTGCATTTTCCACAGTTAGTTGGAAATCTCTTTGGCTAAATATCCAAGCTTGTAATTTTCAAACTCTTCCATCTATATAACATCAGGAGCCAATATTGCTAAGTTCTCTCCAACTTTAAAACACAGACCACCTTTCCTCCAGTTTCTAATAATAGTTTCAGCATTTCCTTCTAAAGCCTCATCAAAAGTCTCTTTTGCATCTTATTCCTACCAACAGGCTGTTCAAAGCATTATAGGCCTTTTCCATCAAGCATCGAACAATTCCTCAAAAAAAAAAAATCCCTTACCCTTTTATAAAACTGTTCCAGCATTTTTCGCAATTGCATTAGACTCTACCCCACTACTGGTACCAAGTTCTATATTAGTCTGACAAATGAGTGCTGATACAAAATATCAGAAATCTGTTGGCTTTTATGAAGGGTATTTATTTGGGGTAAAAGCGTACAGTTACAAGGCCATAAAGAGAACAACCAAGATTGTTTTCTCACCCAAATCAGTTGCCACGTGTTGAAGAAAGATGGAGGTCAGTCTCTGCCTGGTCTCTCCTTTCTTCTCCTTCTTAAGACCTCATGGGCCTAGCTTCTTCCAATCTCAGCTGTAGGCTGGCATAGGGATCATGTCTCAGGGTTTCCTATATCAGACTTGCATAGAGTTCATTTCTTTACAGGCCTTATCAGATGCTTAGCTGCTCTTTTCCCTTCTGCTGCAAACTATCAGACAAATGGCTTCTCTCTCCGAGGGCTCTAGGATCAAACAAGACAGAGCTATCTCCTCTTCCATGTGACTTCTTGAGTGAATGTCCATCTATATCAGTCCATGAAGGGGTGGGGATTCAATCCTGAGTCATCCCCTACTGACGTAGTCAAATCAAAGGCCTGATCTTTTATCAAGGAAACTTAAAACCTTTGAATCCAATACAATCAAATGATATCACACCCAGAGGAAAAGACCAGTTTACAAACATAATTTTTTTCTTTTTGGGGGATTCATAAATATTATCAAACTGCCACACCTTCCTTCATCTATTTGAATGGGTAGAGTTTTGACAATAGTTACCTTGATGGAAAAAGGGCACAGGGTTATTACAGCATTCTAACAACTACATAGTGCGATTACCTATCCTAAATAAAACTTCTATACACATTAACATTTCTCCACTGAAGTTTAAATTTCACCTGAAATTCTATTTTTAAGTTTTGATTTTCAAAAATATTTTCACCTTAAAATATATTAATGTCTCAGGGAAATGTAATATAGAGAATGTTCAAGACCAAAAGTACTGGAAAATGTTTTAAAAAACCTCCTACAATAATCACATATAGTAAATATAGATATTTTGCCACAGCTGCTCCAAACCCTTATAGTTATATGTATTATTACTGATACAGGTGAAGTTCCTTTGCTACCCTTCTTGACACTTCTTTCTGCCTTTTGAATACTATTTTTTTGTTTTTTGTTGTTTTTCACTTTTTTAGGAGGTACCGTGGATTGAACCTGGGACCTCGTATGTGAGAGGCAGGCACTCAACCACTGAGGTACATACACTCCCCATCCCTTACTGTTCTGTTAAATCAATTTTTGACATATTAATAAAGAATAAATCCATCCAAAGTGTACAATCAATGGTATTTGGTGTAATCATATATTTGTGCATTCATCACTTCAATCATTCTTACAGCATTTTCATTATTCCAATAATAATAATAATAAACAAAAAACAAACAAAACTCATCTCCTCTCATCTCTCTATGCTTCCCTGACATAAATATTATATTTGCATACTCTTGTAAATTGGATTTATATTTTGTAAATAGTCTTATATATACAACATCATCCATATCTGTCTTTTATATGAGCTTTTATTATTTTCTACAGTCCTATGTTACAGTTTATAGCTTTCCTTTTAGTAATATACACGACTTTAGACTTTCACATTCAACCACTGTCATACCCTCATATTGCTCTGCTAGTCACAAACACCATGATGTGCATTCACCATTTCCATTCATTTCCAAAGACTTACAATCTTTTTGCCAATTCTGCACAGATTAACCCTCAGCTTTCCATTCTCTGACTTCATTCTATTTTCTGTTGCTCTATATTCTAATTATTAACTCCATGAGTTTATGTACTATATTTAGTTCATAATAGTGCAATCATATAATATTTGTCCTTTTGTTTTTTTTTTTTTAAAGATTTATTTATTTTTATTACATATCTCCCCTTCCCCCGCTGCGGCGACGCACCGAGAGTGGTCACTGCGCAGGCGCGGCTTTCCCCGCTTGTGGGCGGTCTCTGCGTCCGTTCACGGCCGGCGCTTGCTTCAGTTCGTGGGTGGCTGGCTGCGCTCCATCCGTGGGCGACCTGCCCTGCCCGTGGCAGCTCTTGCCCTGTCCGTGGCAGCTTCTTGCCCTGCCCATGGCGGCTCCGGCCCACCCATGGCGGCTTGCCATTCTCAAGGCGGTCTGCCCGCTAGGAGAGGTCCCTGGGAAGCGAACCCAGGGCCTCCCATGTGGTATGCCGGCGCCCTATCCACTGGGCTATCGAGCCGGCCCCATATTTGTCCTTTTGGATCTGGCTTACCTCATGCAATAAAATGTCCTCCAGGTTCATCCATGTTGTCATATGCTTCAAAATTTCATTTCTTTTTAACTGCTGCATAGTATTCCATCACATTTATGTACCAAAATTTCTTTATCCATTTATTGGTTGATGGACACTTGGATTGTTTCAAACTTTTGAAAAAAAAAAGAATAATGCTGCTATGAACATCAGTGTGCAGATATCTACGTGTGTTAATTCTCTCAGTTCTTTTGGATATATACCTAGTAATGATATTGCCAGGTCTCATGGCAAGTCTATATTCAACTTCCTTAGGAATTGCCAAAGAGTCCTCCACAGTGGCTGTACCATTCTAAATTCCCACCAACAGTGAATAAGTATTCCTATCTCTCCACATCCTCTCCAACATTTAGTTTTCTAACTTCTCAATAGTGGCCAGTCTAATACGTGTGAAATGATATCTCCTTGTAGTGTTGATTTGCATTTCCCATATCGCTAGTGATGTTGAACATTTTTGTCATGTGTTTCTTTGCCATTTGTATTTATTCTTTAGATAATTGTCTTTTCAAGTCTTTTGCCCATTTTTTAATTGGGTAGTTTGGCTTTTTACTGTTGAGTTGTATGATTTCTTGGTATATCATGGATATTAATCTCTTATTAGATATGTGATTGCCAAATATTTTTTCCCATTGAGTTGACTGCCTTTCACACTTTTGTCAAAGTCCTTTGAGGTGCAAAAGTGTTTAAATTTGAGGAGGGACAATTTATATTTTTTTTCTTTTATTGCTTGTGCTTTTGGCATAAAGTTTAAGAAACCACTGCCTACCACAAGAACTTGAGGATGTTTTTGAACATTTTCTTCCAGGATTTTTATGTTTTTCACTTTTATATTTAGATCCTTGATCCAATTTGAGTAAATTTTTATATAAGGTGTGAGGTAGAGGCCCTTATTCTTTCTTTTGCAAACAAATATGCAGTTCTCCCAGAACCTTTTGTTGAAAAGACTGCTACACTGCTCTGGCCCAGATGGGTGGGCTTAACAACCTTGTCAAAAATCACTTGACTGTACATGTTAGGATCTATTTCGAGGAGTTCTTGATTCAGTTCCATTGGTCAATCTGTCTGTCTTTAGGACAGAACCATGCTGTTTTTACCATGTGGCTAAGTAATCTGCTTTAGAGTAAGGAAGTGAGAGTCTTCCAACATTTGAGGCCACTTTCCCATCCAAATAAATTTGAATACTGGCTTTTAGATATCTGCAAGATAGGCTGTTGGGATTTTTTTTTGTGTTTGCATTGAACCTATAAATCAGTTTGGGTAGAATTGACATTTTAATAATATTTAGTCTTGCAATCTATGAACATGGAATGCCATTCCATTTATTTAAGTCTTCTTTGGTTTCTTTTATCAGTGTTTTTTTGTTTGTTTGTTTGTTTGTTTGTTTGTTTGTTTGTTTTTGTTTTTTATCCTGAATACAAGTGCTTTATGCCTTTCAGTTTTTTTTTTCTAAGTATTTGGTTCTTTTATGTGCTATTAGAAATGGAAGCTTCTTTTTTTTTTCTGATTTCCTCCTCAGATTCCATAGCAGTAGTGTATAGATAAGCTATTGATTTTTGAGTAGTAATCATATATCCCACCACTTGCTGAACTTGTCTATTAATTCTAATAGCTTTGTTGTGGATTTTTCAGAATTTTCCAGATAGAGGATCCTACCATCAGAAAATAGCAAATGTTTTACTTCTTTTCTTCTTTGGGTGCCCTTTATTTCTTTATCTAGCCTATTTGTTCCAGTGAGAACTTCTAGCACAGTGTTGAATAACAATGGTGACAGTGGGCACCCTTGTCTTTTTCCTGATCTCAGCAGGAAAGCTTTCAGTCTTTCACCATTGAGTACAATGCTAGCTGCAGGTTTTTCATATATGCACTTTACATCTTGAGAAAACTTCCTTGCATTCCTATGTTTCAGAGTGTTTTTTATAAAGAAAAGGTGCTGTATTTTATCAAATGCCTTTTCTACATCAATCGAGAGGATCATGTGAGTTTTCTTTTTCAATTTATCAATGAAGTTATTACACTAATTGATTTTCTTTCCTTGAACCATTCTTGCATACCTGGTATAAAACCCGTTTGATCATGGTGTATAATTCTTTAAATGTGCTTTTGGATTTTGTTTGCAAGTATTTTTTTTGAGGATTTTTGTGTCTATATTCATTAGATATATTGGTCTGTGCTTTTCTTTTTTTCATAGTAATTGCCATTCTATGCTCTGTGAGACACAGCCCATTATCATTTTGCTTTGAATTTCTCTAATAGCAACTGATGGAAATTGTTTCATGTGCTTTTTGCAGATTTGTATTTCCTCTATTGAGAAATGTTATTTAAATCTTCTGCCCCTTTTAAAATCAGATTATTTTCTCTCTTATTGTTGAGTTGTATGATCTCTTTATACAGAACGAAAAATCAAATCTTTATTGGGCACGTGATTTCTAAATATTTTATCCCATTGAGTGGGCTAACTTTTCAACTTGGTGACAAAATCCTTTGTATCACAAAAGTGTTTAAATTTGAGGAGGTCCCATTTATCCGTTTTCTTTTGTTGCTCTATCTGTCAGTGTAAGGTTTATTAATTAAACACCTAACACCAGATTTTGCAGAAGTTTTCCTACATTCTCTTCTAGGAGCTTTATGGTTTTAGCTTTATAGTTAGATCTTTGATCCATTTAGTGTTAAGTTTTGTATAAGGTGTGAGGTAGTGTCCCTCTTTACTTCTTTTGGACAAGGATATCCATTCTCCCAGCAACATTTGTTACAGATTATTCTGCCCCAGCTAGGTGGGTTTGACAGGCTTGTCAAAAATCACTTGACCATAGATGTGAGGGTCTGATTCTAAATCATCTATTCGGTTACATTGGTCTATGTGTCTATCTTTAGGCCAGTGCTGTGCTGTAATATGTTTTCAAGTCCGGACATGAGTGTCTTCTAACTTCATTTATTTTTTTTAAGATGTTTCTGGCTGTTTGGGTCTCAGTACCTTCCAAATAAATTAGATAATTGTGTTTTCCATTTGTTTAGAAAATGCTGGTGGAATTTTTATTTGGATTGCATTTAAACTGTATATCAACTTAATTAGAAGAAAAATCTTAATGATATTTAGTTTTCTAATCCATAAGCATGGAATATTCTTATAATTATTTAGGTCTTTTTAAAATTTCTTTTAAGAATGCATTATAATTTCCTGAATACAAGTGCTTTTCATCTTTGTTTAAGTTTTTTTCCTAAATATTTGATTCTTTTACTCCCTATTGTAAGTGGGATTATTATCCAGATTTCTTCCACAGATTGCATATTTCTAGTGTATAGGAACACCACTGATTTTTGGATATTCATCTTATAACCTGCCTGTCTAGTAAAATTGTTTCTTAGCTCTAGTAGCTTTGTTGTAGGCTTTTTGGGACTGTCTAGGTATAGGATCATATCATCTGCAAATAGCAAAACTTTTAGTTCATCCTTTCTGTTTTGGATGCCTTTTATTTCTTTTTCTGGCCTGATTTCTCTAGCTAAAGCCTCTAGCACTATATAAAACAATAGTGTTGATAGTGGGCATCCTTATCTTTTTCCTGATCTCAATGGGAAAGATTTCAGTCTTTCACCATTAAGTATAATGTTATCTTTGGGTTTTTGATATATGGTCATTTTCATGTTGGGAAACTTTCATTCAATTCCTATTTTTGTAGTATTTTTATCAAGAAAGGATGCTGTATATTGTCAAATGCATTTTCTGCATCAATTGATAGGATCATGTGATTTTTCTCCTTTGATTTAATAAAGTGGTGTATTATGCTGACTGATTTTTGTGTGTTGAACCACCCTCACATGCCTGATGTAAAACCCACTTGATCCTGATGAAAAATTCATTTAACGTGCTATTGGATTTGATCAGAAAATATTTGTTGAGAATTTTTGCATCTGTATTCATTAGGGAGATGGGTTTGTAATATCATTTTTTGTAATATCGTTATCTGGCTTTGGAATGAGGGTGATAATGGCTTCAAAGAATGAATTTGGTAATGTTCCTTCTTATTTAAATTTTTGGAAGAGCTTGAGTAAGACTCATTAAAACTTCTTTAAATGGTTGGTAGAACTCACCTGTGAAACCACCTGGTCCCGGGCTTTTCATTTTGGGGAGTTGTTTGACGATTGCATCCATCTCTTTACTTGTGATTGGTTTGTTGACTTGTAGGGTCATTTTAGTTTGTTTGTACACTCCTAGGAATTTTTCTATTTTTATCTACATTGTCTAGTATTTTGGCATACAGTTGCTCATAGGATTCTCTTATGATCTCTTTTATTTCTGTGGGGTCAGAAGTAATATCTGCATTTTCATTTTTCATTTCATTTATTTGCATCTTCTCTGTTTTTTTCTTTATCAATCTAGATAAGGGTATGTCAATTTTGTTAATCTTCTCAAAGAACCAAATTTGGTTTGGTTAAATTTTTTTTTTGAAAGAATTTAAGCAGGATGGGTGTTAGTTCTTTAGGGAATATTTGGTGGAATTCACCTGTGAAGGCATCTGTTTCCAGGCTCTTTTTAGTTGGGAAGTTTTTTTTTTTTTTTTTTTTTTA
>PVKH010047277.1:0-10310 GCA_004027955.1 Chaetophractus vellerosus | reverse complement strand
AAGGGGGGGAATATGTTAAAAAAAAAAAGAAATGCACCAAAAATAATGGAACGGTGGATAAATATGTGATAAAGCAAGTATAGCATTATGTTAACAGTAAATATTCTAGGTGATGTGTATTCAGATATTCACTGTGAGTTCAATTTTTCTCTGAAATTTTTCATAATAAAATGTTGGCGGTAAAAGAAGCATCCCATATAAAATTTGAATAGAGATATGGTATTAAGTTTGTTCTTCAAACTTTAATATGCATGATCCACTGGGACTTGCTAAAATGAAGATTCTGTTATAACAGGGTTGAGGTGGGGCCTAAGATTCTGCATTTCTAACAAGCTTTCAGAATATAGGTAAACTTCAAATTGACAAGAAAAAGTAGACACTACAACAAAAAAATGGACAAGAGACCTGGAGAGACACTTCATAAAAGATTAAATGTCAAAAATGAAAATGGTGCTTAATCTCTTTAGTGAGGACATACAAATTAAACCCACAATGAGACACCACCATACAACCACCATAATGGCGCAAACTAAAAAAACGTAACAGCACAGGAGATATTTAGAACATGGTGCTTAATGAAAAGTATAAACAATGTAACAAGGTATACACACACATTCCCTTAATATAAATAAAAAATACATTGGGGGGGAGCAGATATGACTCAAGCAATTGAGCTCCCGCCTACCACATGGGGGGGGGGAGGCCCCTGGTTCAGTTCCCAGTGCCTCATAAAGAAAACAGTGAGCTGGCGTGATGGGTAGGCACGGCAAGCTGATACAAGAAGAGAAACATAATGAGAGACACAACGCAGGGAGCAGAGGTTCCCAGTGCCACCTAAATAAGACAATCAAGACAGCGAGCTAGCACGATGGGCAGGCATGGCAAGCGGATGCAACAAGATGATGCAACAAAGAGGCACAAGAAGAAAAAAAAACATAATGAGAGAAACAACAAAGCAGGGAACAGAAGTGGCGGTTAGGTGCCTCCCTTCCCCATCAGAGGTCCCGGGTTCAGTTCCCAGTGCCTCCTGGAGAAGGCAAGCAAACAATAAGCAGACAGACAAAAGAACCATCGGGGGGGAGGATGGAATAAATTTAAAAATAAATAAATAAAGCAAATAAATAAATCTCAAAACAAAACAAAACAACAACAACATGGAACAGATGTGGCTTGAGCAGTTGAGCACATGCTTCCCACACAGGAGGTCCCAGGTTCAGTTCCTGACGCCTCCTAAAAACAAAACAAAAAACAAGCAAAAAGAAAAATATAAAATAAAATAAAAAAATAAACAACAAGCAAATAAATGAAAAAAAAAAAAACAATTCAGGGTAGCCAATGTGGCTCACTGGTTGAGTGCACAGCTTCCCACATACTAAGTCCCGGGTTCACTCCCTGGCCCCAGTACCTCAAAAAAACAAAAAACAAAACAAAACAAAAAAAAACATACGCACATAGACTATAATTAATAGTACAATTATAAAAATGTGCTACCATCAATTGTAACAAATGTTCCATATTAATGCAAGGTGTTAGTGATTGGGTGGTATATGGGAATCCTGTATTTAATGCATGATTGTTCTGTAAACCCACAACTTCTCTAATAATTCCAAGTTAACCTAATTAACCTAATCAAAAATACACAGTAACCAACACATTTGTAAATATACATAAACAAAAGTATATATATAAAACAAAATAACACTGCGAGTGGGTGGAGAAGGAAAAGGAAATGGAGTATGGGGAAATAAGGGAATAAATATATAAAAATAGATAAGAGCCTTACACAAACCACTAATAAGTGAGAAAAAATTAAATGAGTGACTCACCTGGGACTTGGTGGTTTTCAGTTGTTCCTGGGAAATGAACAGCCACTCTAGGACTTGCTCAGTCCTGCCACTGGTCAGCCTTTGCCCGGGTACTCCAGGTGAAAGTCTCCGGTCAGGGATCCCCTGATCCAGGATGGATTCCTGACCTTGGACAGTTCTGAACCTTATGTCACATGAGCTATCTTGTTCCTGGAGAGGTGGGACCTGTGGACTCAAGAGCAAAATCACTTTAGCACATGTTTCCTTTGGGACCCAGTCTTGGTCTCTTCTGCTGCTGACTCAGGCTCACACAGAGGCTGAGTGGGTTTTCTGTAGATGGTCAGTGCTGCTATGGGGCAGAAATGAGGAGAAATGCACGGGGACCCAGAAGAGGTATTGACACAGTCCACTCACAGGCTCTGCACGGGCCCCTGGGAATCCAGAAAGAACTTGAGATTCACTCACTATTTACTCTAAAAACTGTGGGCAGCCACTTACTTTAGAAAACAGTGCTAGATGCTAAGGAGTAAAACTCTCTTGTTTTAGGCAGGCCATAGAAGAGTATGAGATTTGAAACAAAAACAGTCTGCATTTAAATTCAGGCTTCTCCTCCTGCTATCTGTAGGACCTGGGACAGTTCACCTGACTTCTCTCTTTTGAGTCTTACTTTTTTGTTGCTGTTAAAATGGCAAAAGTAGGATGGGATCAGGGAACAGGGCAGTTGTTTAATTGTCCCAAAACTCCCAATGGAAAAACAAGAAACCTATTAGAATAATAATTTTTAAGAAAGATACCAAGGACATACGAACATCTTTTAAAAAGAACAACTAGGTGAAAGGGTCTCCTGACAACTCCCAGAATATGAACAGATGTGACCAAACCAGAGAGAGGAGCAGAAAGGGCACAGAGCCAGTTCCTAAGCAGAGAGAGTGGTGGGAGGTGATAGGAAGCACTGACAGGCCACAAGCTGTAGGATCTCCACATCTCCAATAAATACACCCTCCCCCAGCCCCCAACAGGAAAGCATTCTCCCATGAGTGGAAATCTGAGCAAGTAAACCACAAAATGAAGAGCAGAACTGGGAGAACTCCTTTCTGGCTCAGACTTGCAGGTGACTGTAAACAAACTAGTCTCAAGGTCATTAAGGTATTTAACAGTCGTGTGGCTATCTAAGGCCATGAGAACCTGAGAAATAGTAAAAAAATACTCCCTTCCAGAAGCACAGAGCATCACTCTGGAGGCAAACTGTTGGAAACAGACACCAAATTGATAAGCATAGGAGTAAAAAGGTTCTTAGAGAGAGAAGGGAGAGAGGAGGATCCCACATTAGGGAGTTAGGGGGAGGGAAAATTCAGACAGATAAAGGAAGGAAGGCTTACATAGTAAAAATGAACGATCCAGAGGAAGCATATTCCAGAAATTATTTTAACAGCAAAATTCAACATCTAAACATGAAAGAAACACTAGAAGACAAGGCATATCAAGCTCTCAGAAACACAAGGCTCAAGGCAGTCAGTTCACACTTTGAACCCTTCCTGGGAACAAGAGGCAGGAGCCTCAAATGTTGAAACTACATAAAGATGCCCTGGCCCATCCCTGCCTCCAAATAGAACAGCCTCCTTGCCCCAAAACAGAATGCCAAGAAAGTTCATCTCATCTAAACATGGGAAAAACAAAACAAAAACATACAACATTATTATGAAAAAATAATGAAAATAACCTATATTAGGCTCTGACAATAAAACACATTTTAAATATCTGGTCACACATGCACAAAAATATAAACTATTATTTCAAAATTAGCAAAAAGAAATTAGGAAAACAACTGTAACTTTGAAAAGACAGCAAATATAAATAAAAGAACCATAAACTAAATACTAAGATAGCAGGAAAACATGAAATGAGAAATGTCAAAACTAAGAGTATTTTTTAACAACCAGAAATGAACATTAAATTAGAAGGAATACAAAAAAACCTCACAGGAGTTATAGGAAAGTAATGATAAAAAGCGAAAGGGAAAAAAAGTGCTAAAAATAATTCAAGAGAAAGATAAACAATGAATGATGAAATAACTTAGAAAACCAGTTGAATAAATCATGAAACATCCACACAATATAAGATTATATAGCTCCAAAAAATATGACTAAAGAAATAAAAGATATTAAGAAGACACTGGGTGACCATAAAGAACAATTTTTCAAATTGAAAGCCTGCAAAGAAAAGTAACAGACCTTATAGGAATGAAAGACACAATGGATGAGATTAAAAATACATTAGAGGCGCACAATGAACAGACATGGAGAGCAAACAGCAAGTGCAAACAGCGAGAGAGGGGAGAAATGAATAAATAAGTCTTTTTAAAAATATATACATATATTTATACCCTTCCAAATAAATTTGATAAGTGGTTTTTCCACTTTTGCAAAAAAAGGCTGTTGGGATTTTTATTGGGATTGCATTGAATTTGTAAATTATTTTGGGTAGAATTGACATCTTAATGATATTTAGTCTTCCAATCCATGAACACGGAATGTTCTTCCATTTGTTTAAGTTTATTTGGAAGGGTAAGGGGCCCTGAATAGCCAAAAAGATCTTAAAAAAGAAGAACATAATTGGAGGACTCTCACTTCCTGACTTTAAATCATATTACCTAGCTACAGCGGTAAAAACAGCATGGTACTGGCATAAAGACAGACACATTGGCCAATGGAACCAAATTGAGAACTTAGAAAAATAGACCCTCACATCTACATTCAAGTGATTTTGACAAGGCGGACAAGCCCACCTAGCTGGGCCAGAACAGTCTATCCAACAAATGGTGCTGGGAGAACTGGATATCCATATATAAAAAGAAAGAAAGAAGACCCCTAAATGGATTATGGACCAAAATATAAAAGCAACAAACATAAAACTAGAAGAAAATGTAGAAAAACATCTTCAGGATATTGTGGTAGGCGGTAGCTTCTTAAACCTTACACTCGAAGCATGAACAAAAGAAAAAATAGATAAATGGGACCTCCTCAAAATTAAACACTTTTGCACCTCAAAGGACTTTGTCAAAAGGGTGAAAAGGCAGCCAACTCAATGGGAGAAAATATTTAGCAATCACATATCTGATAAGGGCTTAATACCCATGATATACAAAGGGATCATACAACTCAACAATAAAAAAACTACCCAATTAAAAAATGGGCAAAAGACTTGAATAGACATTTGTCTGAAAAAGAAATACAAATGGCAAAGAAACACCTGAAAAAATGTTCAGCATCACTAGCGATTAGGGAAATGCAAATCAAAACTACAGTGAGATATCATTTCAAACCTATTAGACTGGTCACTATTAAAAAGTGGGAAAACTGTAAATGCTGGAAAGGATATGGAGAGATAGGAATGCTTATTCACTGTTGGCAGGAATGTAGAATGGTACAGCCACTGTGGAGGACTGTTTGGCAGTTCCTAAGGAAGTTGAATATAGATTTGCCACGTGACCTGGCAATACCATTACTAGGTATATACCCAGAACTGAGAGCACAGAAACGAACAGACATCTGCACACTGATGTTCATAATGACATTATTCACGATTACCAAAAGTTGGAAACCCAGGTGTCCATCAACTGATGAAGTGATAAACAAATTGTGGTGTATACATACAATGGAATATTATGCAGCTCTAAGAAGAAAGAAGTCGTAAAGCATATGACAACATGGATGAACCTGGAGGTCATTATGTTGAGCGAAGCAAACCAGACACAAAAGGACATTATACTATTATGAACTAAATATATTGTGTTAATTGTGGAGTTAATAATTAGAAAATAGGTCACCAGAAAATAGGAGGGTAGAGAATGGAAAGCTGAGGATTAATCTGTACAGAATTGGTAAAGTCTTTGGAAATGTATAGAAATGGTTAAAGCATATCATGGTGTTCATAACTGGCAATGCAATTTTATGGGAATGGCAGTGGTTGAAAGGGAAAGTCTAAGATCATGTATGTAACTAGAAGCTAAAAACTGTAACATGCGACTGTATAAGACAGTAAAATCTCATGTAAAACATGAATATGGTAGATATTGCATATGATAGTTTTTACAAAATACAAATACACCAGAGAGGAGGAAAAAGAATAGCAGCTATGTATGGTAGGCGAGGCATAGAGAGTTTGAGAGGTGATGAGTTTTGTTTTTTGTTTATTATTATTGGAATAATGAAAGTGCTCTGGGAATCACTGGGGTGATGAATGCACAAATATGTGATTACATTGAATACCACTGATTGCAGTTTTTATATGGATTTATGCTTCACTAATATGTGACAATTGATTTTTAAATAAAATATAAGGCAGAATAATAAAGATAGAATTTTATCTTTAAAAAAAAAAACCTGAGAGAATGGGACCTCAGAAAAGTAAAAAAATCATTATTTTTGCCCTAAGGTTACTTGATTTTGGAAAATATGAACTTTTATTATGAACACCTTACAACACAGAAAGAGAAAAAAATTCAAAATCCAAGACTGGCCCAGGATGGTACATCTAATAGAAAACCCTTCCCCTAAAAAGCAAGGACTCCAAAGTACTACAAATCTCAGGACAAGAGTAAAGCAGAATTAAGCCAGTCCTCATGTGGTCCTGCAGCATGGGCTTACCTATAGCTCCTAAAATAGGAGTAAGTTTATCCTGGACTGGTAGTGTTCAAAAGCAGATGGCAAAAAATCAAAACTATATGCACATCTGGAATAAGGCACCTTCATCCTAAGCCTCAAATTATTGCTCCAAAGAATTTTTCAAGTACAGTGACCAGCACACAAAGATAATGAAACTCTCAAGAAAACAAGATAACACGAACAACTGATGAGAGTCAACAAACAACAGAAACAGGCCTTGAGAAACAAGATACTGGTTTTAATGGATACCAAATATAAAATAACCACCTTATTATATTTAAGGAGATAAATTGAAAAACTGACTTAGCACATTTGAAAACAAACTAAACAGAATTTATAGGGAAAACAAACGAAAATATGAAACTCAATGGACAGGTTTAACAGTAGATTAAGAGAAATAGTGAACTAATAGACAAATTACAAGAAATTATCTAGAAAGTAGTATGAAGAAATATAAAAATGAAAATTAAAAAAACAGTAGGTGACATAAGGGAGAATGAAATGAATGAAAGAAGCTTTTTATATAATCAAGTATTGTTCCATAAACAAAGGGAAGAAAGAATAACTTTACAGTGGAGGAAGGTGGCTCACATCCCCTTCACCAAGTGAACCAAGTTAACATTTGTAGTAATGGGAAAAATGACATGTGTCATAAGAGTACATCCTTCTGAAATGAATGATGAGGAAGTATCAGATAAGCCCAAATCAAGGAACATTCTACATAATAGCCTGGATTCTAAAACTGTCAAAAAAGACTGGGGAACTTTTCCAGATTAAAGTAGATCAAAGAGACAGGACAACTCAACGCAATGCATGATGAGGATGTTCCTTCCCTAAAAAGGATACTAATAGAACTATTAAAATCTGAATAAGACCTGTAGATGAGAATAGCCTTGTATCGTTAATTTCCTGATTCTGTGGTTACATAAAAGGCTCCTCTTGTTTTTAAGAAATATGTACTGAAGTATTTAGGGGTAAAGTAGCATGTCTGCAAATTAAATTCGAACTGTTCAGAAAAAAACGGGTATGTTTTCAGAGAGAAAAAGGGTGGGGCTGGGGCAAGGTGCAGAGAAGGAGGAAGGAAAGAAGAGGGAAAGGAAAAAGAAAAGGATAAAGAAAATGTTGTAAAATACTAACATGTGAATCTGGGTGAATATAAAAATTCTTTGTATTATTTTTGCAGTTTTTCTAAGGCCTAAAATCATGTCAAAATAAAGTTAAAGAAAAAACTCATTCATTAAAAAGGAAGAAATGGTGTGTATAACTTCCAAACCTGTGTGTGCCTGTGTGTGAAGGAATAAAAAATTACTATCCATAAAATAAGAAAGGAGAAGGAAAAAGAAATAGATCAGGTAAAGCAAAAAGAAAGCAAAGTAAAATGGCAGAATTAAACTCAAACATATCAGACTAAGTGTTCCAATTTAAATACAAATATTGATAAACTGATTTTAAAAAAACTCTAATGCTACTTACAAAAGACATACCTAAAATATAAAGCTGAAGAACAAGATATAACAAGTGAATATTAGCCAAAAGGACATTCATATAGCATAAAAAGCCTTCCTAGTGATAAAGATCATCACTTCATAATGATTAAAGGCTCAACTTACCAGGAAAATATAATTTTAAGTTTGTTTGGAAGGAAGAGTTGTTTCACAAGTAACCATTCAGAATAAAACTTGGCTCCCAGTTGAATTTTTTAACCGTTTATTCAAGTGGCCAGGCTCGTCACCTTTCCATAGGTGAGAGCGCTGAAGCAAGGCTTTAGCTACTTTTTATACTCTTTGTAAGAACTGAAACCAACTTTTAGACAAAGGGCTATGCAGGGGGGGTTTCTCTTTGTGATTGTTTTTGACTCACATTTTCCGGGGCAACTAGCAAGCCAAGCTCCAAATGTACAGAAGCAGATATTTGCAGTTAGTTGCAGGTAGGAACAGTTTCTAACTATTCTATTTTATTCTTGTTAGTCAAGCATAACTTTAGAGCACTGGGAGGCAGTTCCCAGAATTGTACTGAGAAGACAGGGGGGAGATTGAGACAGCTCCCAGAATTGTACTGGGAAGGGGTGACCATAACTTTTCTCCATAACATTCCCACCTCTTCTTTTTGGGGAGTCAGACCTCTGACTCCTTGTTATCAGAAAGGGGATTTAGTCAGGCAGTTAATGAGTATGGGTGCGGCTAGTAGAATTAGTAGGAGCAGCACAATTGGTTTAATAGCAGTGCTTAGGGGTGTGGTTACCCAAGGAGATTATGAAAATATTTTTTTATACCAGTTACCTTCTTTAGACCTAGCCTCTTCGCGTTCCCTAAGTTTGTTTTTATTTTATTTTTTTTTAATAGTGATAGGCTTTTTTAAAAAATAACACCAGAGTGACCAGCATAAAAGCAGCAAATTTTTTCTTAATGCTACGCATAGGCTTCCTTGTTTCAGGAACAGTAAATTTAGGCCTTTTCTATTCTGCAGTACTACTTTTGCTAGAGATGCAACTGACGCTTTTAAAAAGGTTACAGGAAACAGTGGAGTTTAAAATTGTCCTATTTTCAATCTGGATGACAGTCCAAGTGTAGACTAACTGGAAGGGTGACACCTCTTCCCAGGTTTCAGTGAAGTTCATTATGGCATGTATCCAATGCTTCTTTTCAGTTACTCTGACAGCAGTGGGAGTTGTCAGGATAACCACGTAGGGGCCGGTCTACTTTGGTTCTAGGGTGCCAGCCTGGAATTTACAGACCCATATAAGGTCTCCGGGCTGACCTGTAAAATAGGGCTGTTAGAAGGTATTTGGTTTTGTCGGGACGCCCGGACTACATTCTGGTCTTTTTTTCGGACTTGATCAAAGAGAGTAAGTAATGATTGTTTATTTTAATTAGTTTTTCAGCTCTTAATTTAGGTAACAGAGGTGGAGGCCTTTTAAAAAGGATTTCATAAGGGGTAATACTTTGCACATATGGAGTGCACCGTGCCTTTAACAAGGCGAACGGAAGGAGGCTCACCCAGTTCTTGCCAGACTCTAGAACCAACTTAGTTAAACTCTTTTTTAGGGTACAGTTTATTTTCTCTACTTGTTTCGAACTTTGGGGCTGAACCGCACAGTGTAATTTTTAATTTATGTCCAGGGTGCTTGCCAATTGGTAAGTCACTTTCTCTATGAAGGAGGGTCTGTTATCTGACCCTATCCCTAATAGCAGTCCGAACCTTGGAATAATTTTTGTGGTAAGTTTTTTTACTATTATAGCTGCCATTTTCCCTTTTGTGGGGAACTCTTCTAACCATCTGAACACTAATAGATACTTATATCCCAATTTTCCAGGTTTTATTTCAGTGAACTTAATTTCCCAATGTTTTCCAGGTTTTGCCCTCCCGGAATCGACTGCCCATGGTTGGCTTTCTGTCACCTCTTGCATTTACTTGGGCAAAGGTGATGCATTGGGTGACAAACATTTTTACAGGCAGTGTGCAGGTCTCAGTAGTAGAAGTTTTTACTTACTGTTCTAGTCAGGGTTCTCTCGGGAAACAGAATCAACACGAGATCTCTGTTAAAAATATAAGATTTTATAAGAGTCTCTCATGTGACCGTGGGGATACACAAGTCCAGGTTCTGCTGGCAGGCTGCAAGCCAGGGGCTCCGATGAAAGACGCATGAAGGGTCCTCGATGAGTTTGCTCCGATGAAAGACTGATGAAGGGTCCTCGATGAGTTCCTGGGAGAAGTTCGCTGTCAAACGACGAGCTGGGAAATTCTCTCCGAATGTTGAAATCAGTTCCCTTTTATAAGCAGTCAACTGAATGGATAACAGCGTCATCCATTCTTCATCCAATCTTGCTGATTGATGCAGATG
>PVKH010047276.1:0-10313 GCA_004027955.1 Chaetophractus vellerosus | reverse complement strand
AAATAGCCTATACACGAAGAATAAGTGGAAATGCTATCTGAGCCACTAAAATGTGCAGTAGGAGTTTTTTTTTTTTTAATTAAAGAAGACAGCTGGGAATATTTCAATGAAAAAGTACCGTTTACTAAAATGCTGTTGGGAATTCACACTCAGGAAAAATAATAGAGGCCTAGACCAGGTTGAGGAATTTCCTTTCTAGTCTTAGTTTGCTAAGAGTTTTTAACAGTTACAGGATGGAAGTTGCTTTTGTTTTTTTTTTTCAAAGACTTTTTCTACATCTGTTAAGATGTTGTCCATATGGGGACATTGATTGATGCTGGGAATGTTTAAGCCAAACTTGTAAAGTCCCATTTAGTAAGATAATACTATTCTATATATTTACTGTTTGGCTTAATTTGCTAAAAATATCTGTAGAATTTTTGCATCTATCAACATTATGGATCTTAGTTTGGTTTCTTTTCCTGTAATATCTTTTTTCTGGTTTAGTTACCTGGGTAATACTGGCCTCACAGAAGGGCTTAATAAGTATTCCCTTCTCTTAAATTTTCCGAAAGAGTGTGAGTAAAATTGATATTTCTTTCTTAAATCATAGGTAGAATTCACCACTGTAAGCTGTTCAGGACTGGAATTTTCTTTGTGGAAAGTTATTTACCTACAATTTTAATTTATTTAATAGATATAAGGCTCTTGAGCTTAGAGTGTGTTTGATTTGTATCACTTAAGGAACTTGTCCATTTCATCTTTAGTGGTCAAATTTATTGGCATAAAGTTGTCTGTCAAATTTTTATTATACTTTTAAAATTGATTGAATATGGTAGTGATATAATTTCTCTCATTCTTGATAATGTTAATTTGTGTCTTTTCTTTTTTTTCTCCTGATCATTCTGACTAGCAATTTGTCAATGTTATTGAATTTCTCCGTGAACCAGCTTTTGGATCTATTGATTTTCCCTATTGTTGGTTTTCTATTTCATTGACTTCCACTCTGACCTTTATAATTTCCTTTCTTTTGATTAATTTGTATTTCACCTGTTCCTCTTTTTTTTTTTAGTGTCAATGTCTTAAGGTGAAAACTGAGGACATTGATTAGATCCCTTTCTTCTTTTCTGATATATTCATAGTACGCTATAAATTTCCTGCTAAGTACTACTTGGCATCTCCAACTTTTTGATATGCTGTGTTTTCATTTTCATTCAGTTCAAAATGCTTTCTAAATTCCCTGTTGATTTGTTACTAACCAATGGGTTAGTATTTATATGTCTGTTATTTAGTTTCAAATATTTAGGGATCCTCCAGAGATCTCCCTGTCACTGATTTAAAAAAAATAATTACTAGGCAATTATTTTAGTGCAGTTTTAGATTTGCTGGTTGTACGCATAGTTGCATATATCCACACCACCCCTGACATCCATCCCACCAAGGTACCCCTACTATTAACATCTTGCACATGGGTGGGGTTTATTTTGTGACATTTGATTCATCAATACTGAAGCATTATTATTAACTATACTCTATAGTTCACATTAAGGCTCATTCTTTGGGATGTATAATTCATTGGGTTTGGGCAAATGCGTAATGACATGTATCCAACATTATGGTTTCATATAGAATAGTTTCACTACACTAAAAATCCCCTGGCTTCACTTATTCATTCCTTTCTTCCTCCCTTTGAACCACTTACCTTCTTAGTGTCTCTATAGTTATGCTTTTTCCAAAATGAAATATAGTTGGAATCATACAGTACGTAGCCTTTTCACTTTGCAAAATGCATTTAAGTTTCTTCCGTGTCTTTTCACGGCTTGATGGCTCATTTTCTTTTATCACTGAATAATATCCCATTGTATATAGGTACTGCATTTTATTTATCCAATCACCTATTGAAGGACTTCTTGGTTGTTTCTGGTTTTGGGCAGTTGTGAATAAAACTGCCATAAACAGTCACACGCACATTTTTGCGTGGACAGAAGACTTCAGTTCAATGAAGGAATGCTGTGATTGCTGGATCAAACGGTAGGACTATGTTTAGCTTTATAAGGAATTGCAAAACTCTCTTCCAAAGTGGTTGTACCATTTTGCATTCCCACCAGCAACTCCCAATGCCTCACATCCTCATCAGCATTTGGTATTTTCAAGTTTTAAAAAATTTTAGTCATTATTATAGTTGTGTAGCCACTCATTGATGTTATAATTTGCAATTCCCTAACGATATATGATGTTAAACATACAGCAGTGTGTCTCCTTTTGTGAGGTGTTTACTTACTTCTTTTGTCTATTTTTTTAATTGGTTGTTTAACTTCTTATTGTTGAGTTTTAAGGGTTTTTTGTATATTTCAGATACACGGCCGTTAACAGATATATTGTTTTGCAAATCTTTTCTTCCAGTCTGTGGCTTGTTTCTTCATTTTCTTATTGCAGTAGTAGATTTCCAGTACAATGTAGGATTGGTGAGAGGGAGCTTCCTTGCCTTGATCCTGATCTTAGGGGGAAAGTTTCCAGTTTCTCCCCCATTAAGTATGATGTTAGCTGTAGGATTTTTGTATATGCTCTTTATCAAGTTAAGGAAATTTCCCTCTATTCCTAATTTGCTGAAAGTTTTTATCATGAATGGATTTTGTCCAAAGCTTGTAGTGCAGTATTGCTATAATACTATGGTTTTTCATCTTTTCACCTGTTGGTATGGTGGGTTACATTAATTGATTTTCAAATGTTGACCCATTTGAATAAATTCCCAGAGTAAATCCCTCTTGATCATAGTGTATAATTATTTTCAAACATTGTTGCATTCAATTTGCTAAATTTTGTTGAGAATTTTTTATCTATGTTCATAAGAGATGTTGGCCTGTAGTTTTCATTTCCTGTAATGTCTTTCTCTGGTTTGGGTATTAAGGTAATGTTGACCTTATAAAATGAGATAAGCAGTGATTTTATTCTTTAATTTGTTCAAGTCTGTTTTATGGCCCAGAGTGTGATCTATATTGGTGAATGTTCCATGTAAGTGGGACAAGAATGTGTATTCTGTTGTTGGATAAAATATTCTCTAAATGTCAATCAGATCCAGTTGATTGAAAGAGCTGCTCAGTTCAACTCTGCTCTTATGGATTTTCTGCCTGCTAAATCTGTCAATTACTTGTACAGGGGTGCTGGGTCTCCAGCTGTAATTGTGAATGCATCTATTTCTCTTTACAGTTCTATCAGCTTTTGCCTCCCATATTTTGACACCTAACAATTATTAGTTGCATTCACATTAAGAATTTTTAGGGAACCAGCTGTAGCTCAATTGGCAGGGCTCCGGTTTACCACATGGGAGGCCCTGGGTTCAGTTCCCTGGCCTCCTCGAGCAGGCAGACCACCGTGGGCAGGGAAAGCCACTGCGAGTGGGCAGGCTGCCGCCTGGTGAGCTGACTCGGCGGGATGCCGTAGCAGGGGGAGATGAGCAGACACAGAAGAACGCAAAGATGAACACAACAAGAACAAGCAGCAAGGGGGGATATATAATAAACAAAAATAAATATTTACAAAACAAGAATTTTTACATCTTAGAGAATAAACAATAAAAAGTACTATAAGTATTGATAAGTATTCTTGCTCAGGAGTCTGCTTTGTCTGGAATTAGCATAGCTACTCCAGCTTTCTTGTGTTTAGTGTTAGCATAGTATATCCTCCCTCCCATCTCTTACATTACTACCATTAAATTCACTTATCCATAGGCTGAAATCAACAAAGACAATATTGCTATTACTACTTTGATAATTACTTTATTATGACTTAGATGAGACAGGAATAAGAAAAGTAAGGATTTCATTTCCCCTCCAGTTATTACCTTCTCTGGTGCTAGACCTTTCTTTTCGGAGACCCGAATTTTTGACTTCTCTTATTTCCTTTTCTCTGAAGAACTTCTAGCATTTCTTAAAAAGCAAGTCTACTGGAGACAAATTCCTTCAGTTTTTGTTTGACTGGGGAAGTCTTTATTTCTCCTTCACTTTGTAAGAATAATTTCACTGGATACAAAATTCTCGGTTGGTGGGTTTTTTCCTTTCAACCCTAAATATTTCGGTCCACTCTCTTCTTGTTCACATGATTTCTGAGGAGCAGTCTGATGCAATTCTTGACCTTGTTTCTCTATAAGCAGAATGAGCTTTCTCTAGCTTCTCCCAAGATTTTCTCTTTGTTTGGCTTGCTGCAGTCTGAATATGATATCCCAAGGTGTGGAAATTTTTTTGAATTTATCCTATTTGGGGTTCACTGAGCTTCCTGGATTTGTAGTTTGGTTTTGTCATTAATTATGGAAAATTCACAGTAATTATTACTTCATCTGCTTTTTCTGCTCCTTTCTCTTTCTTGTCCTTCTGGTATCTCCATTTTGTATATGTTATACCTTCCGTAATGGTCCCATATTTTTTGGATAATCTGTTTCTTTTTGTTTTTCATTCTTTATTCTCTTTGCATTTCAGTTTGGGGAATTTCTAGTGGCATGCCTTCAAGCTCACTCTTCCTTTCCTTGGTCAGTGTTTTGATTTCTAGCATTTCTTTTTTTATTCTTTCTTGGTTTCTATCTCCCTGCTTACATTATACATCTGTTCTTGCATATTGTCTACTTTTTCCATTAGGGCCTTTAGCATATGGATCGTAGTTATTTTAAATTCCCTGTCTCATAATTTCAAAGTCTGCTATATCTGAGTCCATTTCTGATGTTTGCTGTATTTATTAAAACTGTTTTATGTTTTTGTTTTTAGAATGCCTTGTAATACTCTATTGAATGCTATACATGTCATATTGGATAATAGGAACTGAGGTAGATAGGCTTTTAGTGTGAGATTTTTGTTGATCTGGCTAGGAATTAAGCTGTGTTTACTCTTTGCTGTATCTATAGGTGTCAGAGGCTTCCGTTTTCTCTAGTGTCCTTGTTTAATCTCTTTTGTTGTTGTATTTTAGTTTCCCTAGAAACTCCTTCATAAATAGAGACTGTGCCTAGAAGAACCTTCAGCTTTTATCCACCGTTATTATTCAGAATCCCTGCTGATGTTGTGGTAAGGCGTGGAGGAAGGGAAGCATTCTATAATCCTGTGAATAAGTCTCAGTGTTTAGTGGTCCTGTACCCCTGTGCTGTGACATTTTCTAATGCTTCTCAGCTTTTTCCTCTGAAGTGAGACAGGAAAGTTAGGATGAAGGTGGGTAACTTTCCTGTTCCATGTTTGGTAAGATCCTGATGTAGTCTTTTCCCTTACTGGGTAAGCATTTATTATAGAGAACACTTTTGCCATATTTCAAAATGGTTACTTTTTCCCTGGGCATATTTTTTAATAGTTGTTTCCATCCTTTCTCTGGCCAAACACAGGGGAATTTTCTTCATTTCTTCGCTGTGAGAACATTGTGGGGCTCCTAAAAGTGCAATTCACTTCCCAGCCTTATGCTATTGTTGTCATGTATTTTACTTTTACACATGTTTATATGCCCCACATATGTTATATTTCTGTTTAAATAGTCAGTTATGCTTATCCAGTGATTTAACTAATTAGAAAAAATGTATACACTTATCCATGTAGTTAGAATTTCTGGAATTCTTCATTTTTATAGAGTCATATTTTCATAAAGGTACCATTATCTTTTTGCCTGAAAGACTTGATTTAATAAATCTTATAGTGTAGGTCTTCTGGTTCTATTTTTTTTTTCATTTTTATATTCTGAAGCAGTCTTTATTTTGCCTTCAGTTTTGAAAGATTTTTTTGCTGGGTATAGAATTCTAGATTGACGGTTGTTTCCTTTCGTATTTTAAAGATGTTTCAACATTACTTTCTTGCTTGCATTGTTTCCAATGCGTAATTGCAGTCCTTTTCTTTGTTCTTCTGTCCCTGTGCCTTTCTCTCTTGCTGTTTTTAAAATTTTCTCTTTATCACTGGTTTCAGTTTATTTTATTATGTGCCTTTTAAAATGTTTTGCATGCCTCTACTTATTTGCACATAGAAGTTCAATTATAACAACTCTTTTTATGTCCTTGTCTGTCAATTCTAAAATTTTTGTCAGTAATATATGCTTCAAGTTATTGCTTTTCGTCTTCTTTCAGGTTGTCATGTCTTGTTTCCTTGAGTTCTAGATAATTATTGATTGCATGCTAGGGCTTTGATGGTGTTTGATGATTTGTATTCCTACAAATATTCTTGATCTTTGTTCTGGATGCAATGTAATTGGAAATAGTTCAAATTCTACATTGGTGTCCTTTCACTCTCAGCTCCAACTCCTCAACTGTTTACTTCTGAAACTTATAGTAACCTAGATCTATGTATCATACTATCAAATTACATTTTCCCATCATTGCCTTGTGCTTATTTAAATAAAAAGAGGAGATTTTTTTAAACAGTTATCAGCAATAGCTTATAAGGAGATGGCTATCTTTGTTGGATGCAAAATAATATTGAAATAAGAGATTTATTTCCAGTTGTATAATTTTCATGTCAACTTTGTATATTTATATTTGAAACTTGGAAATTAATATAAAAGTTTACTATTTAAAATATTTACCAAAAAAATCAAGATTTAAATTAGTATCTGTGTTGAACAAAAAAGCTGAAGTTATTTATCTTTAATATTTTAAAATAATTACAATATTTTGAAAATGCCTACTAAGCTAAACTAACAAATTATATTTATAGGATATTCTGGCAGCACTTGGTATCAGAAAATACTTCAAACTGTACTCATATATGGGTTCTTTCCAAATCTGGGTTCTTTATAGATTGCTCTATGTAGAAATTTTATCACTTTAGTCATATACTAAAGATTTGAAATTTATGTTTTTCTTCATTTCAATGTATTTTCTTATGCATAAAGGCTTTGAAGGAAGAAATTGCTTTAACCTTTGGGGACATCACTACCTTAATAAAGTTTTTTTTTTAAAAAAATGTTTGAAATTCTGCTTATATGGAACAAGCTGCAAAAAAAAAAAAAAAGTTAATCAGAGTAAACTGGCCCTTCATGGTGCATCAGTATATACAAATAAAGAACACAATTGAGAATTGGGACTATCTCCATCCACAGAGCTTAACTATCTTGTGTCAATATGAGTTACTGTTTGGTTTAGGGAATTCCTTCCATGAAGATACATTGGTAAACCAATAAATAAATTCAGTGTTTGCTTCAGGAACTTCCTTCAAACCAATTTGCCCAAGCAAACAGTTTGCTCATCTGAGAAAACAGTTCTTCTCTTAGGACAGTGGATGGCTCACCTGGGCAAATAGCTTACTTATCAAACAATTATTTTCAAAACATACTTCAAGGGCCTTGCCTTGCTGTATCCACTAGTCCAAAATTTTATTTCATGAATTTTGCACAAACCAAGTAAGATTCTCACCTTGAAAGAGCTATCTTAAATCATTTGAGTCCTACCCCAAGCCCCATAAATACCGCCCCCCCCCACCTTATTTCCTTCTGTCTGCTACTAAGATCGTGTCAAGGTGTGCTCTCCTTTACTGCAGGAAGTTTAATAAACTTAGCTTTGCTTCATTAAAAATTATCAATTGACAAATTACAATTCTGCTTTAACAACTTATTCTAAGTTGAAATATTTAGGAATGCTTTTAGGTGTGTAGGACGGTATTATGTTTGATGAGAGTTCTTTTTATAACATGCAATTTCCATGAGGAATTTTTATAACACTGCTTAAAAATTTACTGCTGTGAAAAAGATCTGATGTTAGCTTTTGAAAAGAACAATTAAATTTGCACATATAATTAAAATTCTGTTCTTTTTAAGTTAGAATTGCTTATGTTTTAATATTTGATAAGGTTTTCAGAAGAATGCTTCCTACTTTTATTTAATTATTTGTTCATACAAAATTTACTCTGGGGAAACATCAGTCTATCATGCTAGAATAGGATCCTACAGGAACCACGGGTCTGAAAACACTAATATTTCATCCCATCACCCCTGCCAAACATAATATACTACACTTTAGAGATCAAGGAAGGGTAGATTATATCCCTGTGATAGAAATTTGTGATCCAAAATGTGTTTGGTTACAAAACAAGTTCTTATCAGATTCTTGTATTTATTTCTATTAATAATAATATGAACCATTTTTTGAAATTCCCATCATGCTACTGGCCCTGGCCATTTTCCACAAAGTGTTTTAATGAAGTAAAGTTAAACTTATTCTCCTGTAAAGAATGTGGACACTGAGTTTGAGAGTGTATTGGTGAAGAACTGAGCTCCAAACCATTGTTGCATGGTTTATTTGCCTTTAGAAACCATCTCCTTCCAGGAGGCCAGAGGAACCCTCAAGTCTTCACTGTTATGGATTTGACTCTCTCCCTTCAACATCAATCAGCTCATTTCCTTTCTTCTTTGTTTTCATATCCTATCCAGCTTCTTTCAGTCATGGCATGGATGATCTGTATGCAGGGTTATTTACAGTATATGGTCAGAAAATCCTTCTACATGCATTCTTCCATTTCTCCTCAAGGCATTGGTGGGTGTGTATTCCAGTTTCACCCCCACACTGTTAGCCATGAGTATCTGAGTTGTCCAGTCCTGCCATCTGAATGTGCTGTTATTTGCAATTGCACAGAGCTTTTCTCTTCCTTTGATACTTCAGAATCTGAAAATTAAACGTACACATTGTACAGGTGGATTGGAAATAGAATGGTCTTCTCTGCAATTTTATTTGCAGGCTAGACTTTGAAACTTTGAGTTGCTATGTGAATGGCATCCTGTCTTTGCCAGCCATCTGGAATAAGCTGGATGGACGGCTGCTCCCCAGACTTGTCCTATGTAGTCCACCCACCAAAATGGCTTCCACCAGTGCCGCAGGAGTCGGTTCCCCAAGGAATAAAATCTATCTTCTGGCTAAGTGCTTACTTCCAGCTACTGGTTTGCACATAACAGAATTTACAAAGTCAGCTTTTTTTCATACTAGAAGATCAAGTTTACCATTCCCTCTTTCTTTCAGAACCATAGCTATCGAAGTATTAAAAAATTGCTTCCTTAAGCAATAACTTGGAGGCACATCTGCTGGAAAATGTTGTGCTGAAGATTGGAAGATCTAGTTGGCAGGTGAACATTTCCCTGAATCTGCCATAATATTATCTGCTGCACTATTCTGAGAAGTGAAATTCAACGTGAGGTTGCCTATAGTTGTGAAACACAAATATTGACATAGATAATTTTTCAAAGCTCTTAATTTTTTTAAGAAAAATTATTACCTTATAATTAAACAAACAAATAAAATAATAACCCTTACTTAACATCCTACATTGTTCAGGAAAGAAGTTTTTAGGGATGGGGAATATTGAGCACTTTAGGATGGCAAAACTGTCATTTGAGGACTTTACTTCAGACCAGAAGTTGGTAAATTTTTCCTGTAAAGGGCCAGATAGGAAATATTTTAGGTTCTGTGGACCATATAGTCTTCTGTTGCAACTACTGAACTCCGCCATTGTAGCATGATAAAAAGCCAAAGACAATGCATAAAGGGATGGCTGTCGTTGTATTTCAGTGAAACATTTTAAATTGATGACAATTCAGATTTTGTCCTCAGGCCATAGTTTGCTGACTGTGGCCCTAGAAAAAACTGTAAAGTTTACAAATTCATTCTTGATATTCTATATGCACCCTTTTTCCATCCTCTCTTATCTCCAAATTCCCTGCCAATATACATGGATTTATAGATTTACAACATTTTTAGTTTAAGTATGTCTGAAAAATTGCATATTAATCTGAAAATTCAAATTTAACTAGCAATCCTGTGTTTTATCTGGCAACTCTATACCATCAAAACTCTTCTTCATATACCTTACCTTAATTCCAACCTTAATTTCCCTTCCTATATCAGCCTTCTTTAGAAAAAAGTCTGAGATTCATGAGGATCAGATGAAGGGTAAATTTAGACAATATTGCTGTATTAGTCAGCCAAAGAGGTGCCTTTGCAAAATATACCAATAATTGGCTGGTCTTTATAAAGGGTATTTATTTGGGGTAGAAGCTTACAGTTACCAGGCCTCAAAGCATAAGTTTCTTCCCTCACCAAAGTCCACGTGTTGGAGCAAGATAGCTGCCGACGTCTGCCAGGGCTCAGGCCTTTTGGGTTCCTCTCCTGCCGGGGCTGCATTTCTCTCCAGGCTTAGCGCTTCCTCCACAAGGTCAGCTGTAGACTATCAGGCGAACGGCCCTCTCCAACATCAGAACTGCTTCTCAAAAATCTGCTTCTCAAATCTTCTGCCTTGCCTTTTACACTTGAGACCACACCCACCGAGGGGTGGGGCTCTACACCCTACTAACGTGGCCCAGTCAACGCCCTAATCATAACCCAATCATGCCCAGAT
>PVKH010047275.1:0-10311 GCA_004027955.1 Chaetophractus vellerosus | reverse complement strand
TTGGGCTCAAAGAAATCAGAAATTGATTCTGGAAATTCCAAGCCTCTAGAAATCAAGTCCCCAGATGATAGTGACCCATTTGAGGACTTAACTAAACTTGGAACTTGTAAATCAGGGTTGAATACGCAGTTATCTAGGAAAGACTTGTGGAAAGTCTTACTGTCTGATGGCTTGGTCCCCTGCTTCTTGCATGCTAAACTAACACGCTTTTTGAGAGCGCTGTATGAACAAAATTGCTGTCAGCCTAAAATAACAGGGACATGGAAAGGAGAGATTGAAGGAAAACAGCTTTAAGAGGGAAACCATGGAAGCTGAGTTCTGGAATTAAGATATCACCTTGGGCCAAGAGAGGAACCCCACTCATGTGTACAAACAGGGTGAGTTTGCCCCAGCAGTTGAAGAGGGTGGATGTTCCCGCCCGATGTTCAGGGAGAGTTTTGCCACCCCAGGATATAGAGGGTGGAGCACATTCCTCAAGGATTAGGGAGGTTAAGGCACTACCCCATAGGTCTAAGAGGGGTGGACCTGTCCCCCATGATGAGGGAAGGCCAGGTGGACAACTAATTGCTCTGAGAGGATTGAGCCTGTAAGCCAAAGGTTAGGGAGGATGTTGTCTTCACTGCACTGTACTAGGGGGGTTAAGACTCTAACCGAAAGATTGGAAAAAGTGTGTCAATCACACCAACACTCTTGGAGGGTAAGGTCTGGAACTTCGTGGATACCCAGATGATTGATGAGGTTGGAACCAAGAAAATGGCTGTTGGGCAAGCCTATGGAAAGGGTGGATCCTTATGAGGCCCCAGGGAGAAGAAACCATCATCTTAAGAATGACTCTCAGGGCCGGCTGGATAGCCCAGTTGGTAGGGCAAAGGTTTACCACATAGGAGGCCCCGGGTTCGGTCCCCAGACCTCTTTTAGCGGGTGGACCGCCTTGAGAGGGCCAGCCGATGTGGGCAGGGCACGCTGCCGCGGGCAAAGGCGAGCCCCCGTGGGCGGGCAAAAAGACAAGCACCTGCGGGTGGGGGTGGGCCCCCGCGAGCAAGGGCAAACCCCCACCAGCAGGCAGGCTGCTGCTGGCTCAGTGGTCGCCCCAGCAGGGGGAGACAAGTGGACGCAGAGGAATGCAGAGAAAAAAAAAATGAACACAGCAATAACAAACAAAAAGGAGGGAATGTATAAAAAATAAATCTTTAAAAAAAAAAAAAAAGAATGACTCTCAGACTTTGAAATCAAATGGAGGATGCCCTGCAGATTTACTGAACTGTAGAGGACCCATGACTCATGTTTCCCCCCCAATTTCTCCTTATGGTAATGAAAATGTTTATCCTTTGTCCATTTATGTATTGGAAGCAGATAAATTGTTTTTTAAGTTTCAGAGGTCTGCAGCAGATGGGACTTTGCCCCAAGATGAACTGTGTTTCTTTAAACTGATTTTGATATGATTTTGTACTTAGTGTTGTTACTGAAATAAGATTTTTTGAATATTGTAATGTCTTTTTGGAATTCAGAGGGTGGAGTGTAGCAGTTTGGCATTGTTTATGAATTCCAAAAATAAATATTGGATTATGTTTGTAAACTGGTCTGTACCTGGGCATGATTAAATTATGATTAGGGCTTTAATTGGACCACGTCAGTAGGACATTGAGTTTCCGCCCCTTTGGTGGGCGGGGACTCACAGAGAAAACTACATGACAGAGAAGAGAGTTGGAGTTTTGACGCTGGAGTTTTGATCCTGGAGTCCGGGAAGTAAACACAGGAGAAGCAGATATGTGAGGAAAGAGAAGATTCCTTTAGACACGGCAGGGGCCCCGTGAAGAGAGATGTGCCAGTCGCCTGATAGTCTACAGCTAGTCTTGTGGAGCGAGAAGGGCAGCTGAGCCTGGAGAGAAGCAAGCCCTGGGAAGAGAGGAACCCAGGAAGCCTGAACTCTTGGCAGACATCGGCAGCCATCTTGCTCCAGCAGGTGGGAACAGACTTTGGTGAGGGAAGTAACTTATGCTTTATGGCCTGGTAACTGTAAGCTTCTAACCTAAATAAATACCCTTTATAAGAGCCAACAGATTTCTGGTATTTTGCATCAGCACCCCTTTGGCTGACTAATACACATATATATGTACTATTTTCTTTATTATTATTTTTTAGAAATTCTATAATTTCATTTTGTGTTTTCTCTTTCACCCAAGAGTTGTTTAATAGAAAATTACTTTATTTTCAGGTGGAAGAGGTTTGTGTGGGTTTGTTTTTTTTTAATTAATAATTTCTAAGTTTATTACATTGTAATCCAGCAGTGAGGTTGGATTAAGATTTCTACTTAAGGAAATTATTGTTGTTTTATTTGTGGTCAATTTTTGTGACTGTTCCATGTGTGCTTAAGATGAGGGGATGTGTGTAAAGTTGGATATATAGTCAAATAACCTGTCTTATTGACTATGTTGTTTGGATCCTCTCTCCTTAATTTTTTCTTTTCATTTGATCTGTCTTGTGATAGAATTGGTGTGTTAAAGTCTCGTATTATTTGGTATATTTCTTTGTGTTTCTCTGTATTTCTTATAGTTTATGCTTTATAAAGCTGATTGCTGTGTTCTTTAGTCCATAGATACATATGTGTTATATCTTCAATATGAATTATGGCTTTTAGCATTAAAAAGTGACCTTTGTCACATTTGATGCTTTTTAAATTTGAATACTACTCTGGTATCAGTATCACTAGATCTGCTTTCTTATTGTTTTTTTTTTTTTCCATTTGCTTGTATATCTTTGTCTATTTCATTATTTGTAGATGATTTGAAACATTTTAGTTCAGGTATATTTCTTATATACTACATATAGTTGTATTGTGAGCTAAATTGAAAATCCTTTTTTTTTTAAACCAATGCATTAAGACCTTATTCATTAGTAATTATTGGTAATTACCAATTCATTTATTGGTAAGACTGATATGCTTAAAATCTAGTATATTTTTATCTTATAACTAGTATCTATATTATATGTTCTGTGTTCCCCCTCTATTTAATGTGTTTTCTTCATGCTTTTATTTTTTTTAATTTTATTTTGGTCTTAGGAAGGTTTGTAATTTTTTCCCCTAGTGATTACTTTTGTACTTATATCTTTTTAAATACTCTTAATTCCCCTGATTTCTTATTTAACCTATTATTGTCTGGTTTGTTAATTTTTTTTTTAATTCCCCTCACCCCACCCCACCCAACCTGAGAAGGCTCCCTCTACTATTTGCTCATTGTTTTTGCTTGTTTTCTGCTCCTTGTCTGCTCATTTTTGGCTCGTTTTCTGTTGTTGTTTTTTTAGGAGGCACCAGGAACCAACCTGGGACCTCCCATGTGGGAGGCAGGCGCTCAATTGCTTGAGCCACATGTGCTCCCTGCTCATTTGTTGTTGTTTTTAAAGATTTATTATTTATTTACTTATTTCTCCACCCCCCCTCTCATTGTTTGTGCTCGCTGTCTGCTCTGTGTGTTTGTTATGTGCTCTCTGAGTCTGTGTGTCTTCTTTTTAGGGGGTACCAGGAACAGAATCTGGGACCTCTCATGTGGAAGGGAGGCACCCAGTCACTTTAGCCATCTCTGCTCCCTGCTTGTTGTGTCTTTCATTGTGTCTCTTCATTGTGTCATCTCGTTGAGACATCTTGTGTCATCTTATTGCGTCAGCTCTCCGTGCCAGCCTGTCGCATCCGCACACAGTCTTGCTCATCATCTTTAGGAGCACCAGGAAACGAACCCAGGACCTCTCATGTGGTAGGCAGGCACCCAACTGCTTGAGCCACATCTGCTCCCTGGTTTGTTAATATTTAATGATATCCTTTAACTCCCACCTCTTGCCTATACCATATTGATGTACTTTTTCTACTTTCCTATTTCCCTCACTTTTCACATTACCCTGGGGGTAGGGAGGAGAGTTAGTTCACCACCCCACTGTTCCAAGGGAGTTGGGCTGTTCTCCAGAGGTTGGAGGGAGTGTGGCCATCACCCCAGTGTTCTTGAAGAGTGAGGCCTAGAGTTCAGTAGCCACCCAGATGATTGATGAGGGTGGAGCCAAGAAGATGGCCACTGGGCAAGCTCTTGAAAGGTGTGGGGTTGCTGCTCCATGAGGTCCCAAGGAAAAGAAACCACCTTTCTATAGATGACTCTTGGACTTGAAATCTAATGGAGTATGCCCTGCAGGTTTTCTGAACTGTTTAGGACCCATGACTCCTATATTCCTTCCAATTTTCTCCCTTTGATAATGGAAAAGTTTCTTCTATGACTGTCCCTCCTTTGTATATTGGAAACAGACAACTTGTTTTCTAAGTTTCACAGGTCTACAACTGGAGGGGAAGTTTGCCCCAGATAGACTGCATGCCTATAACTGATTTTGATGAGATTTTGTATTTAGTATTGTTACTGAAATGATTTAAGACTTTGAAATATTGTGATGGAATGAATGTATTTTGCATATGGAAAGAACATGTCTTTTTGGGATCCAGAGGGTGGAGTGACTTGACAGCTTGCAGCTTTTTGAGGATCCCAGAAAAGATCATGTTCTTAGTGTTGATCCATTCCTGTGAGTGTGGGTCCCTTTGATTGGATTGGATTCAGCTGGGGGACCTTTGATTGGGCTGCTTCAGTGAGGCATGAACCAGGGTGGGTCTTGATTCATAAACAGAGGACTGAAAGCAGAGACACACAGAGGAAAAGTGGCAGAGATGGAAAAAAGGAACCCAGGAACTCAGAGGAGAACCTGGGAGAGAGGAAGCAACAGACGGAACAGCCAGAAACTGAAGCAACAAGACCTGGAAAACAAACAGATGTGCCTTGCCACGTGGCAGGAGTCCAGGATCGCCAGCAGCCGATCTTCGGTGAGCCAGCATCTCAGATGATGCCTTGATTTGAACATTTTCACAGCCTCGGAACTGTAAGATTTTAACCTCATAAATTCCCATTATAAAAGCCAACACATTCCTGGTACATTGCTCCCAGCAGCATTTCACAAACTAAAACAGAAATTGGTGCCCCATAGTTTGGTTAGGAAAGCACTGGCCTAATTGTTACTGTGAGGACATTTCGTGGACTTAATTCATTTATGAACTTATTGCACTATGGCTGCTTACATCTACAGTCGAATGAGGAGATTGCCTTCTTCCAATCAGTTGAAGGTCTTAAAAGGAGAAGTGATTATTTCAGCAGGCAGAAGAGAGAATTCCCATCTCTACTTCAGACAGACTTCAGAGCTCTGAGGAGCTCATTAAGGACCATCATCAGAGTTCCTGGCTTGCATCTGCTCTACGGAATTTAGACTTACACATCTCCACAGTTGTGTGAGACGATTTTATAAAATCTTATCATATTTACAGATATCTCCTGTTCTGTTTCCCTAGAGAGCCCTGACTAATACAGTCAGGGTTTTAAATGATAGTTTTGTTGCATTGTTTTGTCTTTTTCCTTCTTCAGGAACTGCAATTATATGAATGTTATTCCTGCTTTGCCTGCTTTCCATTTCAGCCACTCTTTCTCTGACCCTTTTTTATTGCTTTCTGTATCTCATTTTTCTTTTCTTAAGTTATTTTCCTGCTTTTTTTCATTGTTTTCCCTTGAGTCTGTTCTTCCTTGGGTATCTTACCATTTCTGATACAATTTTGTCTCCTTTCTTTCTCAATTTGTCAGCTCATTTTTTCTTCTTTTTTTTTTGTCCCTTTCTCTTCTTAGTTTTGAATTTTTGATTCAGGGTGGTTACTCATATTTTCAAATGCTTGTTTGAGAATATTTAAAACACCTTGGACATTTATGTAATCGAAGTATCTTTAAAAAATAATTAATTAAAAAATTAATTTATGCACTAATAAAAAATATAAAAAATAAAACAGCTTGGAAGGTTTTGTTAAACAGTTTTCTCTGTCACCATTGTGTGTGTGTACATGTAGTTTTCGGTTGAATTGTTTGGATTCTTATTTTCTGTTTTATTGTTATATTGGTTTTCAGTAGAGGAAAACTGCATGTCTGCATTTCTTTAGATGGAACCATCATATCCCAGTATTTTGGAGATTTCCTAGTTCAAAAAGCACTCTTCTGTCAGTGTAGCAAAGTATGATTTCTTTACTGGATTACGGGAGGAGGAGGGATTGTGTGTCCTTTGGGTTTTTGTTTGTATTTTACAGGATCTTGAATTTTCCCCACTTGCTTTTTTTCTCTTTACCTTGCAGTTTCCAATGGATGCGTCTTGCTTGCTTGTAACCTTTCTTCCCCTAGAGCATTACATTTCCATTTCATCCTGCATGCACTTTTAAGTGCCTTCCCTGTAGTAAGTGTTCTTACCTAATGGTATACTTTTTCAGTATTTTATTTTCTGATGGTATTTTAAAAATCAATTTTAAGGCTACCATTAGTGTCCCTCTTTTTGCTTACATGTAGTTTTTTCCCCCTGAAGTTGCCTTTTGTAGTTCCTAAAGGCTTACCATGGGGAATATGAATAAGTAAACACTGGTTTAGTGTTTACTTTTTTATTTAAAGGTAATTTGAAGTTAGGACATTCTCTGTCTAGTTGTTCTGAGTGTTTATGTTTTGTGTCATTTACTTCATGTGTTTCTGGAGTCTAAGGTGTTTAGCAATCCTCTCCCACTTGACTGGACTCAAACTCTAAACTTGGTTTCTCTTGCAGTGAGCAGCAGCTGAAATTCTACACAGCTCATTCAACCTTCAGGTGTTATCATCCACCTGCTCCTGTGGTTTTTGCCTTATGCTTACACAGTTCAGGGTTCAGCCAAGGATTTTAAGGTGTATGTGTAGATTTGGGGCCTCCATGCTTTGCTGCTCCCACTTTTCTAGGATTTTGCCATGTAATTTCCAGGCAGTCTGGCAGTGCCAGACTCTTGATCTGTTCCCATGTGCCACATGGACCTGGAGCCCCCTCAGGTGAAAGTCAGTTAAATGTAGGTCTCACCAAATGGGCAGCCCTTCTTTCAAGGGTCATACTCCCTCCACTTTCTGACTACCTTTGGCTGTAGTGTCTTCAACTGGTAGCTTTTTATATTTTTCTTAGGGTTTATAGTTATTAGCATTGTAAGTTTGATACAAGCTATTCCACCAATATCAGAGTCTAACGCTACTGGTTTTTAATTCTGTAGTTTTTGTTCTTTTAAAAAACATCATTTTCTTCTGTTTTCCTCTTACCATTTTTTCCCCTGCTTTCCGGAATTGAATGCAAGTGAAAACAATGAGGGTGTGTGTGTGTGTTTAAACCCAGTACATTGGTAATTTTAAAAATTGGTGGAGTTACACATCGAAAATGCTGGAAGGGGTACTCGTATGTGATTGTTGGGATTATAAATTGGTATGCCTTTGGAAGGGCAACACAACAGTGTAAACAGTTGTTCAATATTATACCCAGTAATTCCATTCCTTTGTCACTCATACAAAAGTACAGACATGTACAAAAAGGTGTTGAGTGTAACTTTGTTGGAGATAAACACTACAATCTCAATGCCAATTGATAGAGAAATACTTCTTAAAGGAAATGTGGTCGGCTCATAGAAATAGTACAATATTTATTACAAAGAATGGAGTTAGGGCCAAGTGTTGGCATGCAAATAACCCCAAGGTATAGGGTGGGGCCTGGGTATTATTTGTAAACAAGGAAAATGCACAGCTGATTCTTAGGTGCTGTGAGAACAGTGGTGAGAACCAAGGTCACCTTTGTTTGAATGAAAAGTCACAGAACAGCACAGATGTTTTCCATTTATGAGAAAATAACATTATTTGCACATGTACACAAATATGAATGAAAGTGAATAGGCAACTTCCGGGAACATGGACTCACTTCTCTCCCAGAAAAATAGCTAGAGGACAGGCAGAAATGGCCTGGAAAAAAATGTTCTAGGGTTTAGGGCACCAGGGGAAGGCTGGACACCACTCAGAAGAGAGGAGCAAAGAAAAAGAATATCAACTGGAAAAATCTGTGTGTAAAAGCTGCAGGTGCCCATCCCCCCACCCTCGGAGCAGACAGTTTTGAATTCTCCAGCCTCTGGCTGGTGGCTACAGAGGGGGCCACAGTGGTCCACCTTCCCGGGAGAGGGGAGACAGAGGGACACAGCCTAAGACTGATTCGGCTTTTGGCCAACAGATTTGGTCTGCTGTGTCCCATGAGCCCTGCCAGGCTGGGTGCAGCCATGCCATTGTTTGCCCTGGGAGCTGTCAGGGAACTAAAGAGATCCGACCCTCTCAAATACCCTCCCTACTGACGGGGACTGGTTGTTGAAGATGCAGAGGGGAGTGGAATTATTTCCTATCATGGAAAAGGAAGGGGGCTATTGGCAAAGTTAGAGAATAGCCTCTGAGAATGTTTGATTTGTGAGGCTCTGAATAGCCCTGAGGCAGGATCCTCTGACACACTGTTGCTGTCACGGTGTGGCATACATATTCCCACCAGGGTTTGAACTGAGAGGTCTGCTGAAGAGCGCCATCTGCTGGTGGACTAAGGAAGTGCATGTGAGGAAATTAAAAGTATGGGGGCCGGCTGTAGCCCAGTTGGTGGGGCGCCGGTTTACCGCATGGGAGGCCCTGGGTTTGGTCCCTGGGCCTCCTCGAGCGGGGCAGACCGCCTTGAGAAAGCAAGCCAGTCCTTCGTTTGGCTTCTCAACGCAGGTGGGGCATGCTGCTGCGGGCAAAAGCAAGCCCCCGCGGATGGGCAAAAAGGCAAGCCCCTGCGAGCAAAGGTGAGCCCCCACGAGCAGGTGGGCCACCACGCCGGTGAAGCTGACTCGGCGGGTCGCCCCAGCGGGGGGAGACAAGCAGACACAGAGGAACACAGAGAAAAATGAACACACCAAGAACAAGCAAAAAGGGGGGATGTATAATAATAATAATAATTTAAAAAGTAAACAAATGAATGGTTTTTTCTGGCCTTTACAGCCTCCTGCCCCAAGGCCCTTGGAAGCTGGTCTGCAACCCATTACCGGGTCCATGGCACATCATAGTATTTGTAACTAGCAGAGCTATTATATGGGTATGATAGTGGTTGAAGGGGAAAGTCCAAGGTCATGTATTTTACTAAAAGGAAAGCTGAAAAATATAATATGGGACTGTGTGGCTTAACAACTTGATGTGAAATGTAAACTCATTACTTTTAATCTTCTAACTTCTCTCAATTCTTTCCAACTCTTAACATGCTCATTACACTTGTAATTAAATATAATGAAACTGAAACACAAAAATGAGTTTTTTTACCTTCTCTTATGGGTGATTTGTAGTTTTATTTCATTTCTCCTCTGACCATTTCATCAAAATTATAATATTTATTAGTTTAATCTGAAGTAGTGTGCTTCATTATTTCAAAATTAATAATCCATTCTTTTGGACAGTTTTTTCCCATGATTATTGCTTTAAGTTTTACTGGTTTCATTCTCACTCAATGTTTTCTCTGCCCTGACTACCCAATTAAAAATTGCACACCTTTTACTTGTTAAATGAAAAATTACCAAAATAAAGGAAACAGTATAATTAATACCCTTCCATGTGTTGTTTTGATTTAATAGTTCTTTTAATTTTGTCATATTTGCTACATCTCTCTTTTTGATAGTTTTTAAGTGTTTTTAAATATCTTTCATTTAAAAATGGAAAATTATCAAACATATTCAAAAGAATCTAGAATAGTATAATATTATAATAAACCTACGCCCAGCTTTAACAGTCATCACCCTATAGGAATCTTGTTTCATTTTTCTTCGTCTTATTTTTTTCTGAGATGTTTTCAAAGCAAATCTTAAAAATAATTTTATCCATAAATACTTCAATATGTATTTCTTTAAAAAGCAACCACAATACCATGTTCACAATCCCCCAAAATTAATATTGGTGTGTTATCATCTACTGTCAAGTTAATATTCGCACTTCCTCCGCCTCAGAAATGTCCTTCTGCATATGGCTTGTTGAGATCAGGAGAGCTTGGAGCTGAACCTGATGAAGGCCTGCCTCCTTGGGCCTTTTTCTAGGGCCCTAGTAGAGAACCCCAGGGTTACATTCCCAATTGTGGGTTAGGAGAGCAGGTCCCACTTCGCTCATGGGGAGAGCATTTCCACCTGACGGCCTGTCTTTTCTGTGTTTCTTACTCAGTTCTGCCTTCTGAGATATCAGGCCAGAAGAAATGACCACAGGGTCCCAGAAAGCCAGCAGAGAGGTGAGTGTTCCTGCATTTCCACACTGGCTGGCAGAGGATGGGCACATTCCCTTCTCTTGCCCCAACTTCCTTGTCAGTACCCGGCAGAGTACAGCTCCAGTCTTGGAGGTGTGACTCACCTGACCTGCAGCCCTCCCTCCGCATCCCCTCCTG
>PVKH010047274.1:0-10310 GCA_004027955.1 Chaetophractus vellerosus | reverse complement strand
GTGAGTCGGGAGATCAACCCAGAGGTAACACTTATGCACACCCCAGTAGGACCTCCTAGGCTTCCAATATGGATATCACCCCAAACAGAGGGCCTTCTGAGGGCTTTGGTGATATCCGGGTCCTATATCAGGAAAGATAGCTCCAGAGTTTAGTGCCTTACCAGTGGGCCCTAATTTGGAACCCTTGCTCCTGAGAGTGGCAGAGACTGACCAAAATATGTCTTCACTGCCCATGGTCCATCAGTCTCTTCTATTCAAACTATATGTGATGCCAAAATTTTAGGTGTACTTCCAGACCAGAGCCTATGGGCTGTCCATGTGCCAGCTGGGTCCAGAGGCTCTGTAGACCTGCAATTCCTACTCTACAACTCAATGGACTCAACTAGGACACCTAGTGGGGAGATGATGTTGGACGACGGCTATCCTGGGGAATGGAGAGAGCCTGCAGCTGCAGGCAGGACAACTCTTCCATCGTATCCATGGGATATAAGCCCCCTCTCACTTGTTGGTGGAGGAGACATCACCATCCCAGACTCCTCGGGATTGGGGGAAGAACTATGGACTAGAAGACTTGTTGGTGTCCTGTTATAGACTTGTGATTCATGCAATGGAAGAAATTACAAAATTATGTGGAGCCAGGGGCCACTGGATCCTTTGGGGGCAGGGAGAGGGAAGGGTAATTGTAACACATGGGGCTTTTTTTGGTACTTGGGAATTGTGCTGGGTGATGTTGCAATGGAGGATATAGGCCATTTTATACCATCATGTATCATGCAGAACTGTATGGGAGAGAGGGTGGTCTACAGTCTGAAAGTGATCCATGCTTGATGGCAAAGCCCCAAATGTGTATATCTATTACAGGCGTTGTCCCACACTGATGAAGGATATATATGTGGGAGGTTGTGAGAGGTATGGGAGGTTGTGGGAGGTGTGGGAGGTGTGGTGTATGGGTACTCCTAAAATTTCTGTGTAGCATTTATGTAATCAATGTATTCTAATATATATATATATATATATATAAATGTAAAAATTCAAAAAACAAAACAAAACAAAACAAAAAAACCAAAAGAGTATAAAACAGAGAAGCAGGAAATGATGGCTCATCCAAAGAAAGAGGGTAAAATTACAGAAAACACCATCAAAGATGATAAGAATGTGGGCATTTAGAACAAAGCCTTTGAAAAAATTATCTTAAAAATGCTTAAGGAGATGAAAGAAAGTACAGAGAAAGAACAAAAGGATGTCAAGAAAACAATAAATAAATATTATGAGAGTCCAAGTAAAGGGATAGAAATTTTATAAAGGAACCAAACAGAACTACTGGAGGTGAAGAGCACAAAACTAAAATGAAATATACCCAGGAGGGTTTCAAGAACAGATTGGAGCCAGCAGAATAAAGAATCAGTGAACTCAAAGATGGAACACTTAAAATAAGTCAGGTTGAGGAGCAGAAAGAAGAAAGAAATATTAAAAGTGAAAACAGTCTAAAACAACTAAGGGTAATATCAAGCACACCAATATACACATTATGGGAATCCCAGGAGGAGAAGAAAGATGACAGGAACAGAAGGAATAATCAAAGAATTAATGCCAGAGAACTTACCAAATTTACAAAAGACATGAATATGTACATTAAAGAAGCTCAGAGAACACCTGAGGATAAACATGAAGAAAATACACCCTATCATATATTGATCACACTATCAAATACAATAGACAAGAGAATTCTGAAAACTACAAGAGAAAAACAATGTGTTACATATAAGGGAGTCCCAATTAGATTGAGTGCCAATTTCTCATCAGAAAACTTGGAGGTAAGAATACAGCAGGTTAATATTTAAAGTATTGAAGGAAAACAAATGCCAGCAAAAAGAATGTTATATCCTGCGAGACTCTGTTTGCAAAATGAAGGAAAGATTATGACATTCTTAGATAAACAAAAACTGACAGAGCTCATCACCACTAAACCTGCTATTGAAGTTAAGTTGGTATCAAGTCAAATATGATTAATATAAATTTAAGGTGTTAAATTTTAACCCCATGGTAACCACAAGGAATATAGATGAAAAAATATCCATATAGAAATTAGAAAGCACTCAATATGATACAAAACAAAAAAGCAAATAAATATAAAAGTGCAAAATGAGGGGGGAAAGGTATAAGATGTACAAAGGCCAAATAGTGAAATGGCAGAAGAAAGTCCTATATTATTAATAGTGATGTTACATGTAAATGGATTAAACTCCCCAGTCAAAAAGCAGAGATTGCAAAAAGTATAAAAAAGCATGACCCAACTATATGTTGTTGGCAACAAACTTACATTAAATTCAAAGATATAAGTAGGCTAATGGTGAAAGCATGGTAAAAATATATATATATACCATGTAATTAGTAATCAAAAGAGAGCTGGGTTGGCTAAACAAATATTGGAAAAAATAGACTTTATGTAAAAATATGTTACAAGGGATAAAGATGGTCATTATATACTGATATATATATATATATATATCAAAAGGATGATATAAAAATTATAAATACATATGTACTTAACAGAAGAGCCCCAAATTATATGAAGCAAATAATGACAGATTTGAAGTGATAAAGTGCCAGTTCTACATAAATAATAGCAAACTTTAATACACCATTCTTAATAATGGATAAGTATCTAGCCAGAAGAGCAATAAAGAAGTACAAGACTTAAATGGTACACTAAACCAACTAGACATAAGACATACTGCACCTAACAAAAACAAAATAAAAATTTTTTTCAAATGCAAATGGATCATTCTCCAGGACAGACCACAGGTTTGGTCATAAAACGAATTTCAAAAAATTTAAAAATATTGAAATCATATAATATATATTCTTCCATCACAATGGAATTAAGCTAGAAATCAATAAGCGAGGGAAAAATGGAAAACTCACAAATATGGGGAAATTAAGCAACATATTCTTAAACAACCAATGAATTAAAGAGGAAATAAGAATCAAAATTAGGAAATATATTGAGGCAAATGGAAGTGGAAATACAGCATAACAAAACTTACAGGATGCAGTGAAAGCAGGGACGAGAGGAAATTTTATAGCTCTAAATGCCTACATTAAAAAAAATTATTTCAAATCAGAGACCAAACCTCAAAACTGGAAGAATTAGAAAAGGAAGAGCAAACTAAACCCAAACTGAGCAGAAGGAAGGAAATAACAAAGATTAAAGAAGAGATAAATGAAATGGAGAAAAAAAGAACAATTGAGAGAAACAACAAAGCCAAAAAGGAAATAAGAAGCAAAATTAGGAAATATATTGGGACAAATGGAAATGAAAACACAGCATACCAAAACTTATCAGGTGCAGTGAAAGCAGTGCTGAGAAGAAAATTTATAAATCTAAACAATTACATTAGAAAGGAAGAAAGATTTCAAATCGGAGAGCAAACCTCAGAACTGGAAGAATTAGAATCGGTAAAGAAAAGTAAACCCAAACCGAGCAGAAAGAAAGAAATAAAGATTAAAGCAGAAATAAATGAAATAGAGGAAAAAAGAGCAATAGAAAGGAACAACAAAACCAAAAGCTACTTCTTTGAAAAGTTCAATAAAATTAACAAACTTTTAGCTATACTGACAAAGAAAAAAAGAGAGAGAATACAAATAACTAAAATCAGAAATGAAAAGGAGAGACAGTACAGACATTACTACCTACCCTGCTGAAATAAAAAAGAATATAAAAGGATACTAGAAAAAACTGTATATCAATAAATTAGATAACTTAGATGAAAGAGACAAATTCTTAGAAGCACACTACCTACATTGACTCAAGAAGAAATAGAAGATCTCAACATACCAATTAGTACTAAAGGGATTGAATCAGTAATTAAAAACCTTCTGACAAGGAAATGCCCAGGAACAGACGGCTTCATAGGGGGAATTCTGTTAAACATTCCAAGAAGGATTCATTCCAATTCTGCTCAAACACTTCCAAAAATTTGAAGAGGAGGTAACACATACCCTAATTCACTCTACAAGGCTAACATCATCCTCATACTGCAAAGATACCACAAAGTTAGATAAAGAAAACTATAAACCTATATCTCTTATGAATATAGATGCAAAAATCCTCAACAAAATATTAGCATAGCAAATTCAAAAGCATATGAAATGAATTATACACCACAATCAAGTGGGATTTATCACTGGTGTGCAGTGATAACAGAATGAAAGGAAAAAAAATAAGTATCTCAACTGATGAAGAAAATGCACCGAAAAAATCCAGCACCCTTTCTTGATAGAAACACTTAGAACACTATGAATAGAAGGAAACTTCTTCATTTTGATAAAAGGCATATACAAAAAGCACACAACTAGTATCCTACTTAATGGTAAAGTCTGAAAGCATTTGTTCTAAGATCAGAAACAAGACAAGGATGTCCACTATCACCACTCTATTCTTAAACATTGTACTGGAAGTTCTTGGGAGAGCAATTAGGCAAGAAAAGGAAATGAAATGCATACAAACTTGAAAGGAAGAAATAAAACTTTGCCTATTTCCAGATGATATGATCCTATATTCAGAATATACTGAAAAATCTGCAAAAAAAAAAAACCCACTAAAGCTAAAACATCAAAAAATCAATGGTGTTTCTATACACAAGCAATGGAAAATTGGAACAGAAAATCAAGAAAAAAATTCCTTTCACCATAGCAACTAAAAGCCTAAAATATCTAGGAATAAATCTAACCAAGGATGTAAAAGACTTGTACAGAAAGAACTACAAAACATTGCTAAAAGCAATTAAAGAAGACCTAAATAAATGGAAGGAAAATCTGTGTTCAGGAATTGGAAGAATAAATATTGTTAAGATGTCAATACTACCCAAGGCATTTTATAGATTCAATGCAATTCCAATCAAAATTTGAACACCTATTTTTGCAGAAATGGAAAAGCCAATCATCAAATTTACAAGGAAGTATAAGGCATCCCAAACAACTAAAGTGGTCTTGAAAAAGATGAATGAGTTTGAGGGCTCATATTTCACAATCTTAAAACTTTTTACAAAGCAACAGTAATGAAAACAGCTTGTACTGGCACAAGGATAAGCCTATAGACCAATGGGAGAGAACTGATAGCTCAGAAATCAACCCTCATATTTATAGCTGACTGATTTTTGACAAGGTAACAAAGACAACTCAATAGTCTCTTCAACAAATGGTTCTGTGAAAACAGGATCCCCCTTTGCAAAAATAGGAGGTATCCCCTACCTCACATCATTAATAATAATCCACTCAAAATGGATCAAAGACATTAATAGTAGAACCAGAACTATCAAACTCTGAGAAGAAAACATAGGGAAGCATCTTCAGGACCTTATGTTAGGAAATGATTTCATAAAATTCACTCCCAAAGCACAAGCAACAAAAGAAAAACTAGATTAAAGAGACCTCAACAAGATTAAAAACTTTTGTTCCTCAAAAGAATTTATCATAAAAATAAAAGGTCAACCTACACAATGGGAGAAAATATTTGAAAACCTCATATTCAATAAAGGACTAATATTCAGAATATATAAAGAAATTATTTAACTTAACAATGAAAAGATAAACAACTTAATTAAAAAATAGGTAAAAGACTTGAACATGTACCTTTTCAAAGAAGCTATACAAATAGCGAGAAAGCACATGAGAAGATGCGCAATGTCATTAGCCATCAGGGAAATGCAAATTAAAACCACAATGAGATACCATTTCACACCCATTAGAATGATGGCTGTTTTTTAAAAAACTGGAAAATTGCAAGTATTGGAGAGGATGCAAAGAAATAAGAACACTTATTCATTACTGTTGGCAATGTAAAATGGTATACCCGCTGCAGAAGTGTGTTTGGCAGTTTCTCAGAAAGCTATGTATAGAATTACGATATGACCTAGCAATTTCACTACCAGGTACATGTCCAGAGAAATTAAAATCAGGGACTTGAACAGATATAGTATAAATCTATTACTATATGGTCCAGGTCTTAGCAAATTCCTTGACTTCTTGGTAATTTCAGTTTCTAATGTTTAAATTAGTTGTAAATGAGATATTTTAGTTATAGTACCTATTAAATGTAACAAGCCCATTTTGGTCCTCAATTAATTAGTATTGCTATTGCTATTTTATTATGTTCCTTTGTAACTATTAACAAAAACAAGCCAATATCAATTTGGCTAAGAATAAGATGAAAAAAATAGTTGCCCAAGTTTAGGATTAATCATGTTTTTCAATTAAGGGGTTAAATAATAACAACTCAAACAAGAGAAATATACTTTAAAGCAAAGGTAATTAAATTTTCAACATATATTTATTGATTCTTCTAAATTATTTCTTTCTGTTTTATCAACTTTTCCATAGGAACAATCATGGTTTTAAGGTTTTCGTTGATATAAGAACCCAGGTAACATTAATCAAAAAATAAAATAACTGCTGCCCTGATTTTGTGATAATCAGGGTAGGGTAAATATTCACTATATTAGAAACCATGCATGTGTCCCCAGACCTAGTTTTTCTCCCTAGGTCTGGTGTTTAGAATGTTGGTGATAAGCTAAGCCTGATTTATTATATGACCATCCTGTATGGGAAATGACTGTAACTCTAAGTGTCTTTGGTCAGCCTTAAAAGATACAGCAGGGGGACAGATGTGGTTCTAATGGTTGGGCATCTGTCTCCCATATGGAGGGACCTGGGTTCAATCCCCAGGACCTCCAGGTAAAAATTTAACAAGGAAAAATATAGAAGGCACGTGGGCTGCCAGGCCCCGTGAGCGGGTGTGCCGCCAGGTCCCGCAAATCAAGCAGCAAGATGATGATGTAACTGGAGAGTGACACAGGGAAAACCAAGAAAAGACACACTGAAAAACCAGGAACTAAGATGGCACAGGCTTTAGAAAGCCTCTCTCCCACATCGGAGTTTCCCAAGATCTAATCCCGGTGGAGACAGGAGGAGGAGGATGTGAACCGAGGGCAGGAAATGGACACAGAGAGTTGCCTAGTGAATGGACACAAAAACATAAAAAATGGGGGGGGGCAGTAAAAATGGATAAAAGTAAGTAAGTAATTAAATAAATAAACCCTTAAAAAATAGTTTAGGGAAGGAAGATATGATAGTTAGTAATGATACTTTGACAATGTTCTTTCATAATTTGTTAACAAATATTTTACAACAATGCAAAGTATTTGTGGTGGGGTGATATGCGGGAGCCCTGTATGATGCATGTTTGTTTTGTAAGTTCACAATGTTTACTGAACATTTATTATGTATGTTCATGTATGAATGATATACTTCAATAAATTGTTTTAAAATAATAATAAAATAAAATAGCTGCTGTATAGTATAATGTTTTAATGTAGGTTTTAACTGAACTATACAACATTTATAAGAATAACTTCATTGGCCCAGTAGAGATAACTTCAGAAATGTAAATGTTAACTTATGGATTATAAACTATATTTGGAGAATAAAAAGCTTCATCTAATTCTTCATTAAGATTTGGAGAAGTTATAAAAGTATCTAGTATAGACTATGCTCAGATGTCTTAAACGGAATATGATTCATTACAGACAATTTCTCACTTCCTTTTATTCTTTTACATTTTGAGAATGTTTTCCATGTTTGTGATAACTGGGATAGTTTTTCGCTTCCCTATGACTCTTGCCCTTATGTAATACATGTGCAATAATTCACTATAAAGAAAACAGCTCAAAATATTTCTCCATCTCTATAATTTGGATATTTCCCAACCCTTTTCGTTTTCCACTCTAGAAAAAATCTTTGGTGGGGGTTTGTTTATTATTCATAGTTTACTTTCTATAATTCAGCTTTTTTCTATAATTCAGAGAATATTATATCAATAATGTGACTTTGATATTTCTCACTAATATATTTCAAAGACTTTAACCTAACTCCCAAGATGTAGACTTAGTAACAGCAACGAATGAAAAAAAGGAAGAGAATGAGAGGAAGGAAGAAAGGAATGGCAGGAGGGAGGGAGGGAGGAAGAGTGGAAGGGGGAAGGAAGGAAGGGAGAGAGAGGAGGAAGTACAGACAGACAAGAATAAAAAGGAAAGAGAAATTTAAAATATGTGAATGGGATTATAAACTGGCAAGTCAAGTCTGTTTTATGAGATTGTAAAATGTATACTAACAGCCTTAGAAGGTAGATGGACAGACAAGAAGAAATCTTGGAAAACCTTGACCCTGGTCCATTTGGAGTAGGAACCTTGAAGCTTTTATTAATTCTATCATTTGTGTCCCATGCATAGGGTATTTATAGGCAGATATTTTAGATATTTCCAACGTTATTATGCTCTACCTAGAATAGGTTTCTGCTGGTCTTTTCCATATGCCTCACTGGGTTATTCCACTAACAAATAAATTTTGAAATACCTGTCTTGACATATGAACCTTATTAATAGGTCTAGGGAACAATGTCAGAGTCTTATAAGTACCAAGCACAATTATCACCATCATCTTAAACACAGGGAAGCCAAAACATAGAGATATGAAACAAAAAACCTAAGGTCACACAGCTAATTATAAGAATCAAAGCTAGAATTCAAATCTAGGCAGTCTGTCCTCAACATATTCCTTAATTTCAGAATAAAGCCAGAATAATTCCTTTCTATGTTCATTAGACAGATTGGAGATATGAATGCCTATTTTACACTTTGCCTAATGCAAATAATTTCCTACTTTGTAATTCTCACATAAAAATCCATAATCATAGTATGAATATCAGTTCTAAACTAAACTTTTGGCCATTGCATTATATTGTGAAAAGGAATTTTTCAAACTCATTCTTGTTGTATAAAACAAAAATAAAACTATTTTAGAACATTTTCATATGACATAAAAGCTATTACTGTCCTCAGTGCTTTCTAGATTTTAGTTTTTATCAAAAATTCAATCTTATCTATCAACAAAACTTAAAAAAATCAAGATTATTAGACAAACAGCTTTTGCTGGCAATAGGGCTAAAGAGTGTCTATATATTGAGTAAATTGTAGAAAATCCAAGCAGCCAACTAGAATTTTAAAAACAGGACATCAGATATCTATATCAACCTACTTGACCATTATTTCTTGGATTTTGAGAGTTCAATTAGAGAATTTATTTTAAAAAAACTGCTGTGTAAACATTAAAACATAAAAAAGAGCACTCTTTTATTACTTTTTATATTCTTGCAAATTTGATCAAGTCAAATGATAAATATCCCAAGCCACATCCCTGTATATAATGATACTTTTTATAAGTCTCACACTGGGCTGTGTAAATGTCTGCTGTTATAAAGTAGTATATTTTCAGAATATAAATTTCCCTAGAATGTGATAGGCGGTACTTGCAAAACAGTACCCGTGAGTAATGAGGACAAGGCATGCATTCTGACAGGGAGGCTGCGGGTCCAAGCCAAAGCTGCCTCATGTATTGGTTCAAGTGCTGAGGTGATATCATCCATTTGTCTTATCCATCTGCTGGGGGAATAGAAAGGAAGCCAATTGTGTGTTATGTTATAGTTTTAATAGTACCTGGTAATTTGACTTTGCATAATGAGTAAGGAAGAGAAAGGATGAGGTTACTTGTCAGCCTCTAAATAAATTAAGAGTTTGGTGTCCTGGGAAAGGATGAGGACTAGTACAATACAGTCTAGCAGTCATACCAAATTTTGGAGAAGAAGGGATTTTCTTATTAGGATGTGTGGGGGAGAAGATGGTCAGGGTTGCAGAAACCTCTGCTCCTAGAGCTTTTGGGTTGAAGTTGACCAGATCTAGAGCAATGTCACTATAAATAAATGAACCTTATTCAAAAACCAGAATATATTGTTTTTGACAGTTTATGAACAGCACAGATATTGGCTGGAAGAACAAATCATGGCATGAATTAGACTATGTGTTTCTGAGTAGCCTTATAAGTGATAAGTATTGGTTACAAGCACAGGGAAAGTCATAAGGATGAAGGTCTTAGGAATTCATAGAAAACCTAGAGTACTTTGAATATACTGGACACAAAATTAAAGATCTGAGACTATCTTTTCTAGATCTCATGAAATGGTAGGCCAAAAGAGTCATCAGGGATACATACCAACAGAGTACAATATGCTAATTTATTTGGAATATAAAATGAATTTATTAATCCTCTTTGATCCTTATTTTTAATCTTCTTACAACTTTTCACATGGAGTATAGATATAAAATATACATTCCAGGAACCAATGTGGAACACAGTTCATTATTACTCATCCCTAGTGTCACTGTGCTAATTTTATCACACTTTGTGGTCAAGGGCTG
>PVKH010047273.1:0-10310 GCA_004027955.1 Chaetophractus vellerosus | reverse complement strand
GCAAAAACATGGAGGACTGCTGCCCGCAAAACATGGAGCGGAGCCCCCTGTGGAAACGGAGTGGAGCCACCCTCGAACGGAACGAGCCACCGCCGTGGAGGGCTGACTCGGCGCGTCGCTGCGGGGACGGGGGGAGACAAGAAGCAGACATAGAAAAACACAGAAGAATGGACACACAGCAAGAGCAAGCAGAAAGGGGGGGGGTATGTAATAAATAATAAATAAATAAATCTTTAAAAAAAATCATAGCATTCCATATTTTTATCATGTTATGAAAGAATAATCAAGAGAGGATAGAATTTATCTATTAACTGAGCTATGATTATTTTATATTTAGTCATATGGTATATGGACTTCCCTTGTTGGAGTTCTTATCCCAGGGCCTGAAAATGTTAGAGGGGAATCTAAAGAGATAAAGGGGCAGCCTTTGGGATAGCCTCTATCTCAGACATCCTACAGTTGCTATTTGGTATGATGTCTTCGCCAGATTAATATCAGTAATGCCCATTCCTACTCCCACAGCTCTGAGAACCACTCTCCTTACCTCTGTCTCCCCTGGCGTCTTGCCTTCATCCTTTTATACCTTCACCCTAGAGAGTTTCTACTAAGTTCAGAGTAGCTCACCCTTCCTTGGGAATCTGGCACAATTTCGGGGGGTTAGAACGGAAGTCAGTTTGAGTGACATCACACGGTGTAGGGTGCCTTTTGCCCCCACCAGCTGTTACCCCTTGTAGGTTAATAAGCTGCAATTATTCCCTAAACTCACGGGGTTTCAGACTTGGCAACCAACTGCCAACAGAAGCAGACAGAGCTCAATGAGGGTCGCCTCACTTTTGGATCTAAGCTCTCACTTTGATTATTAAAGTACCAGGAAGTCTCTAAATTTCAATTAAGATATAATTAAATATAATGACAATCTTTCAAATAAACAATAAAGTGATAAATTAAGAAAGTTTTATATTTTTTATATTGAATTTTATAAAACTGCATTACCAAAAGCATATACCAGACATATCTAAATTATTTTCTAAAGAAGATCAAAATTCAAGAAAATCAGACACTAAACAGTAGTCATCATTGTTACTAGTATTTTGATAACGCATGAAGCTGCATGCCTATTAAAAGAGGAAGGCCTGCTCTGATCTTTTGAATAAATTTGCCACAAAGTAATAGCCAAAATTTGAGAGTGCTAGGACCTTGAGGCTTCAGAGATACAGACAATTCTTGATAATAAGGAATGTGATTAACGAGTTTGAAAATGAACTGTTGTCAAAAATATAATACAAAGTACATTTTTAATATACATGTACATAGATATAATTTTTCAAGTGTCTTCATATTAGAAGAGATTTATTACTGGTACCACTTAGAAAGCAATTTACCCTGCATTATATTATTGCAACATGGGATTGTTTCTCCCTCTCAACAAACAAACAAACAATCAGCAATCCTACAAACAACTGCTTCTGAGTCCTAAGCCATAGCCAAAGAAATAGTGAAGGCAGGTGAGAGCTACAGCAGGAACTTCTAACACCAGAGTTAGGGCTATGATGCTGAAGGAATTACATGAGGAAAGAAAGAGGAAAAGATGGAATATGCAACTACAGTTACATCTCTTGACTCCTGTTTTAATATGTTTTAAAAAGATGCTCAGCAAATAAATAAAAACAGATATTTTAAAAGATTAACTTTGGGCATTTAGCTTGTCATGAACTTTCTTTGATGCTTACTGTTCCTAAATGCTTGTACTTTGATTTGTTTCATTTGGATTCAGCTTTAGAAGTATAATTGTGTCCTTAAATATTTGATGTGATTTTAACTAGGGTTACATTAAATCTATTTTATAGCACATTTTAAAAGTTTTTTTATGCACACATAATTTATGCCGAAGAAAGAAGTTGATTTTTTTTAAAAGAAGGGGTATGATAAAATGGAACTAAAAATTACATATTGGGCAATTGTGAATAATGCCACTATGAACATCATTGTGTAACTATCTGTCTGAGTCTCTGCTTTCAATTCTTTTGTGTATGTACCTAGTGGTGGGATTGCCAGGCCATATGGTAGTTCTATATTTAGCTTCCAGAGGAATTGTCAAACTGTGTTCCACAGCAGCTGCACCATTTTACATTGCCAACAGCAGTGAATGAGTGTTCCTATAGCTCCACATTCTCTCCAACACTTGTTATTTTCTGTCTTTTTTTTTTAATAACAGCCACTCTAATAGGCATGAAATGGCATCTCCTTGTGGTTTATATATATAAATATATATGTTATTAGAGAAGTTGTGAACTTACAAAATAATTATGCAAATGTGCAGAATTCCCATACAACACCCCTCCACCAACACATACATTGTTGTGGAACATTTGTTACAGATTATGTGATATCATCAGACTAGTATATCTAATTATGGTCTGTAGTGTATATTTGGTATATTTTTTTCATATGCCCCTATACTTAGCACAGTATTTCTTTGACATTGATGCAAGAAAATCACCGTGTTGCCATTAACTATAGTACATAGGTTACATAAATTTTATTTTTCCCATGCATCTCCATAGTCTTACCACCTGGTAATATTGATGTAAATTTATTCTAGTTCATAGAAGAACATTCTTGTATTTACTATTAACTACAATTCTCATCCACCTCTGGGTTCACTATGTTACTCAATCCCTTGATTATTCTCTAGCTTTCTTTCAATTGACATTTACATTCCTAGACTACCCCCTTCAGCCACAATCCCATTTATAAACCAGCTGTGTTAGTTATACTCAGTATAATGTGATACCAACAACTCTATCCATTTCCACTTTTACTGTCAAGTTAATTAAAACTTCGACATAAATTATGCAACACTACACGTTCTCAGACCTCATCCTATCTTCTTGTAATCTATACTCTAGGTATTAACTCCATGCATTTATTCTTCATATTTAGTTCATATTGGTGAGACCATATAATATTTGTCCTTTTGTGTCTGGCATGTTTCAGTCAGCATAATGTCCTCAAGGTTCATCCATGTTATCATATGTGTCCCAATTTCACTTCTTATAGCACCATTGTATGTATGTAACACATTCTGTTTATCCATCGATTGGTCGGTGGACTTTTGGGTTATTTCCATCTTTTGGCAATTGTGAATAATGCCGCTGTGAACATTAGTATGAGAATGTCTGATTGTATCACAGTTTTCAGTTCTTCTGGATATATTACTAGTAGAGGGTTTGCCAGATCATATGGTAGTTCTATATTTAGCTTCCTGAGGAACAGCCAAACTGTCTTCCGCAGAGGCTGCACCATTTTGCATTCCCACCAACAGTGAAGGAGTGTTGCTATTTCTCCACATCTTTCCTAGCACTCATTGATTTCTGTTGTTTTTTTTAAAAATAATGGCCATTTTGTGAGGTAAGAGATGATATCTCATTGTCTTTATGATAGTGAACATTTTTTTCATGTGTTGTTTGGCCATTTGTATTTCCTCTTTGGAGAAATGTCTATTAAAGTCTTTTGCTTATTTTTAAGTTGGATTGCTTGCTCTTTCATTGTTGAATTGTATGATCTCTTTATGCAGCATGGAAATCAAAACCCTTATTGGATATGTGGTTTCCAAATATTTTCTCCCATTGAATGGGTTGCCTTTTCACCTTCTTGACAAAATCCTTTGAATCACAATAGTATTTAAGTTTGAAGAGGTCCCATTTATGCACTTTTTGTTTCATTGCACACACTTTCAGTGTAAGGTTTAAGAATCATGTAGAATATTGCAGCCATTGTCCAGGACAGTTTGGTGATTCCTCAAGAAGCTAAGTATAGAACTGCCATATGATCCAGCAATCCCACTGCTGCATATATACCCAGGAGAATTGAAAGTAGGGACACGAACAGCTATATGCACACCAATGTTCAAAGTGGCATTATTCACTGTTGCCAAAAATTGGAAACAACCCAAATGAATGGATATACAAATTATGGTATATATATACAATAGAATATTTCTCAGCTATAAGAAGGAATGCAGTGTTAACACATGGGATAACATGGATAAATCTTGAAGACCTTATGTTGAGTGAAGCAAGCCAGGCACTGAAGGACAAATATTATATGACCTCACTGATATGAATTAAGCAAATTGAGCAGACTCACAGAGCTAGAGTCTGGAACATAGGTTTACAGGAGACAGAAAGGGGGAAAAATGTTGTGAGCCAATGCTCATATGGGCAAACTCGATGGTGAGGTGGAAGGATATGGTTGTGCAATGGATGGGCATGACGGTGGTGCAGTGATGCTGTTGGGTTGGGTGGTTCTGATTTGTGAGGGGGGTAGATTAGAGAGGATGGGTTGGGCTGTCCATGGAACTGAGGGGAGGGTTGGGGGAGGGAGCAGGTGAACTCTGGGGACTTGGCAGTATGTGGTTGAAACTACAATGTTGGGAATGTTTTTTTGGCAAATATGGCAGGGGAGGGTTACTGGTTTAGAGTGTTGGATGTGGGGGGACATGAGGGACAGAGTGCAACCGGGGCAGGCCTCTAAGAAGTGTGTGAATGTTCATCTTGTCAGAATGGGTTATATCATATTCTTCTTTTGCTCACTCAGTGTCGTCTTAATATCTTTAATATCTTAAACCATTTCAATGAATTTATTAAGGAAATTTATTTGTACATCTATTAGTTGTCTCAACTCTTTTATTTCATCTGGACGCTTAGCTTGTTACTGTGACCGGGCCATATCTTTCTGTTTCTTGGTATGGATTGTAATTTTTTGTTAGTACTTGGCATCTGGTTTACTAGATGTATTTATTTGGGGCACAGTGTCTCTCTCTAGTCTAGGGATTTCTATCTGATTGACTTTATGCTACAGTCCCTCCTTGATACTGAGACCACCTTAATTTGGAACTTTATAGTGGCTTGTGTTTAGCCAATCTGAATATTTTCAACTCCTTTTCGCCTGCTTCTTGCCCTTTCTCTCTTGCTGGTTGCATAGTAGGAGCCGAGGATACAGTTGGTACTATAAGCTGCCCACATTGCCCCTGGAACTGATAAAGCTTCTCCCACCTTTCTCCTCTGCCAGGGGTAAGGATGTAGCTGCATCCATGTGCAGTAATCCAAGCCGTGCAGGCCAAAACCATCTGTAGTTGCCCTGGGAGACTGGTGAAGCTTCACTCCCTTTCCTCCCCTGCCAGGGGTGGGGATGGAGCCTCAGGAGTGCCCAACAATCTAATCAGTGTGGGCTGAAAGTACTTGCAGTTGCCCTAAGAGGTTGAAGGTATACTGTACCTCCTGTCCTTTCAGCAATGGGGATGGAATCACAGGTGCCCAACAATCCAGTCTGTGTAGGCCAACAGCAGCTGCAGTTGCCCTAAGAGACTGAGGAAACACTGCCCCTCTTATCCTATCAGGGGGATGGGATGGAGCCACAAGTGTCTAACAACCCAGTCTGTGTGGGCTGAAAGTACCTGCAGTTGCCCAGAGAGGCTAAGGAAACACAGCTCCCCTCCTATTATCATTTGTAACACATGTTCCACACCAATGCAACGTATTAATAATTGGCTGGTATATGGGAATCCCTTGTTCTGTAAACCCACAACTTCTCTAATAAAGAAAAAAATAATTAAAAAGAAAACTATGGGGAAGCAGATGTGGCTCAAGTGGTTGGAGATCCGTCTACCCTATGGGAGGACCCAGGTTCGATCCCTGGGACCTCCTGGTAAAAAAAAAAAAATGTGAGCAGGCAAGCTGGGCCCGCGTGGCCGGCGCACGCTATGAGTCAGGCCCACATGGATGTGCTGTGAGCCAGGCCCATGGGGACATGCCACGCAGTAAGATGATGGTATAACAAAAGAGAGATGCAGGGGAAAGTCAAGGCAAGACACGCCAGAAACCAGGAACTGAGGTGGCACAAGTGACAGGGTCCCTCTCTCCCACATTGGAGGTCCCTAGGATCGAATCATGGTGACACCTGGAGGAGAAAACTGAGAAGAGAAGGCAAGAAACAGACACAGAAGATCATCCAAGTGAATGGACACGGACAGCAAGTGGGGTGCGGGGTGGGGGGAACTCATAGAACTGTACACCAAAAAAAAAAAACCCCAAAAAAACTATGTATTGGGAGATCCATTTCATATTCTCCATTTTTGAATGTATCATTACATCTCATGATTTCTAAGTATCCTAAACAAGAATATAAAAAACAAAATAACATCAAAAGCATATGAGGCTAACATGGGTGCCACATTGCCCAGCTCCAGGGGTCATGAATCATATTGTGTCCTGTGTGCCTAGTGTCTTCTGAAGTATTGCTAGGCTGTAGCCCTGAGTCTAAGGATAACATCTAGTTTTTTGTTTCTCAAACCTAATTATATAGTGAACTTTTCAAAAACATTGCCTCCAGACCTACTCAACCAGAATCTGAGAAGTTAGGACCTAAGAATCTGTACGCATGTATATATATATAATTATATATATTTTTTGAGGTACCAGGGGCTGGGGATTGAACCCAGGACCTTGTATGTGGGAAGATGGCATTCAACCACTGAGCCACATCAGCTTCCCTGAATTAGTTTTATCATTTATTTTGCTTGATGTCTCTCTTGTCTCTTCAGAAGGCACCAGAAACCGAACCTGGGACCTCCCATGTGGGAGGCAGGTGCTCAACCACTCAAGCTACATCTGCTCCCTATATATATATTTTTAAATAACCTAGTTCTTTCTGCAGCATAGGCAAGTTTGGAAAGATCTGGTCAAATTCATTCCCATCTTTGTTGCTAAAATGCTGTTATAATGTGAACTTTTTCTGTTCTGAGACACCACCTTAAATCAATGGTTTTCTTTATCCTCTCTCAATAATCCTCTTCAATCCATGGCAAGTTGTACCACACATACACACACACACACAAATGTCTTTGTCTTACCTGATAACATCCAGCTGTAAATTACGTTTTGAATTTTTAAAGAAAAAAATGAAGACAGATCATACTTCCATATATTTTATTTTTAAATGCGAAACATTTCAAGCATGTGGAAAATACTAAAATATTATAAAATACTAGCATATCTCTATGATCAGTCACATATACTTCAGTTTGTTTCTCTCCCTAAAACAAAATTGCAAATGCAGCTCTAGCCCTCCCCCGTCATTTTTCATTACCTCTTTTCCCAGGGGTTATCATTACTCTTAAATTGGTGATTATCACTCCCATTCATAGCACATCATTGTGCTATAGGTGTTTATATCTCTAAATAACATATACTGTTGTTTTTTGTAGCTTGGTCTTCAATGGTATCCTCCACGAACTATCCTTGTCTTAATTTTTTTTTACTCATTATGCTTCTGAGATTTATACATGACTATATAATGCTTTAATTTTAATCTCAAAATTACACTATACAAAAAAAAATCACAGTTTATCCCTACTACTTCAACTAGATTGTTTCTTTTGTTTGGCAAACAATCCTGTAATAAATGATTGCACATGCCTCCTTGCACATAATCATGAATGTGTCTCATTAGATATTCCTAGAAGGCAGCAGTTCTTTAGGCAGTAATTTTTCAAATATTTGAGAGAAATTATTAAAACAATCCTAATATAGCTTCTTAAATTCAAGGAAGCAAGGTATCCTACTTCCCTAAATTGTTTTATAAAATGGGTGTTTTTCAGCAAGCTGTAGTTTAACCTCAGCCAGCCAACTTACAAATGAATGTCATTTGCCACACAACAAAATATGATAGAATGATAGAATCTATAATAATCTATCATTATGGCCACAAACATATTTCTGAGTATCCAATTTTCGCATGATGGGCCAATAGAATTATATCTTAAGATATAAGAGCAGCTTAGAAAAAATTCTTTGGGATGAACAAAATAACTACATTCAGAAAAAGTTAGTGATTTATTTCCATAGCACCACTGATAGTCAACAGAAGCAATATTTTGTTGCTATGATCAGAACTCTATTGAAATAAAATTTTTCTCAAATCTCCCAATGAAGTCCCTTTCAAATAGTAGATATCCAATAAATATTGAGTGATAGTATAATATTTTACCAAAATCTCAAAAGATTTTCCTATCAGTTGCATAAATGAGAAAAGGAAAGCGGAGTTCTGGTCAGAACAAATTAAAAAATTTTTATTGATTCAGAACTATTTGAAAGAATTCTATGAGTGATTTGTCTTGCAATTATTTAACAACTTTCCTTCAATATCACTCAGCTTGCCAAAGCAAATACATAATCACACAAACAACCTAGAACTGAATCTCCACCTCCACCTTAAAATCAATTTAACATAAAACTTCCCCAAGCTTGGAGGAAAGATTGGGCTTTAGTAGTCTGTGCTTGATAATATATTTTTTCCTCATTCCCAAAAATTATTTTACTCCCAATTCACTTAAAATGAGAACAAGAATCAATCTGGTTTTAATTCTGCTTCCCATTAGATACTAGACCAGGGATTTTTGTGTTATTATGTGAGAAAAAAGAATAAATATTTTAATATGTATCATGGAAGTGCATCTTGCCGTTAATAGTTTTGTCCACAAAGCTACCTTTTGATAGCTTGTTTGGAATTGCTTGAATACTCCGTAACATGTTTCCCTTTTTATTTAAATGACAGAAAATAAAGCATTGAAGTTGTATTATTTAGGATCATAGGTATCACAAACTGAATAAATTAAGAAACAAAATAAAACTAAGAGATGGAACATGTCAGATCTGCTGAAAGGGTCAAAATTTAGCCTTATTTGCATTTTCATCAGTCTTAAATCAATAAAATATGTTGAAGATAGCTCCCTATGAAAAAATAAACTAAACTGCTTCCAGTACTCCTTTAAACCTGTTGTCAACTGTCCCATTCTAAGGAGACCATATAATATATCCTTCAATGTAGGACACTTTTAGAGTGAAATGGGACACTAAACACAATTTTAAATTATAACATTTTTGAAATATGATATATTATGTTGGTGGAAATTTTTTCCCCAAAATTAAAATATACATATATTTTAAACCACACACCACATTATTGTCATTAGTTTAAACATCTATATTTATTTATATTTACCTTTTCATTTACTTTTTCTGGAAGTCTTTATTCTTTTCTTTATTTCTTTTGTGCTTCCATCCAGGATCACTTTCCTATTGTGTGAAGAAATCTCTTTGGCCTTTCGTTCTTTCTATATGGGGCTGTTGGCAATGAATTCTATCAGTTTATATTTGCTTGGGAAATCTCTATTTGCATTCCAAAATGCTTTCAAAGGAAACTTTTGAAAAAGATACCAAAAATAGCCTTATTGATGAATATTTCCACTGATTAAAGAATTCAACATTGGCATTTCTTTATTTTCAGCACTTTAAAGATTTCATTTCACTGCATACTAGCTTTTATCAGTTTTGTTGAAAAGTCAGATGTTTATCTTACTATTGTCCCTTTGAAGGACATGTGTTTTTTCTCCTCTGGCTGATTTTGAGATTATTTCTTTGTCTTTAATTTTCAGCAGTTTTACTTTGATGTGTATGTCATTAATCTTCTTTTCTGTTCTGTCTAATCTTTTCCTGTCTCCAACATTTGAATTCCTTAATTCAGCATTTATATTTTTCAGTTTTAAAATTTCCATTTGATTTTTAATAGATAATTTATCTGGTGAAAAATTCTAATTTTCATTCATTTTCTTGAACATATTTATAATAATATTTTTAAATTTTCTGCACAATAACTCAGTCTTTATGTGCCTGGTAATTTTTACTGAATGACAGCCTAAATTCTTGGCAAAATTATAAACGCTGTACATAGTTTTATCTTCCTCTAGAAAAGATTTGTTTTTCTTCTAAAGAGCAATTAGCATAAGGTATAAGCACCTCAACCCAGTGAGATATGAAGATGGCACAAAGCTGAGTTTCTGGCTTGTAAATTTCCAATTTTCCTTTACTCCTAGGGCATAAACTTAATGGGGTATCAATTGAAAACTTGAGTTTTATTCAAGCATATCCTCCATAGTGGATCCTGGTCTCAAATTTTTGTCTCTCCAGCATGTGAGACTGAAAATCTCTGGTTAGTAGCAGGTTTCTGCTAGGTTTCTCTACTCTTGCTCCACACAGCTTAGTATTCAGAAAATGCTTCATTGGCAAAAGTCAGCTGTTTGTTGCATTCACTTATCTATTGTTTCTTACAAAGTCCAAGTTCCTCCCTGTCCCACCATTTCTCTTATTACTCTGCATTGCTTTTATGCCCTGCTAGCTTAAGGCCATTCTTTTCATTCCTTCCATACCCCCTTCTCCGGAGTTCAAAAGCCTCTCAATTACCTCTTTTAA
>PVKH010047272.1:0-10310 GCA_004027955.1 Chaetophractus vellerosus | reverse complement strand
CATGTCACCTTTCTAGGTTCTGGATCACATCTTCCAGGCTAGCCATGGCCTGGGTGGGAGAACCCTGTATCCTCAACCTATGTGGGCACTGGAGGAGACAAGGGGTTAACAACAATCACTGTGAGGCGGAAGAGGACAGGGGAAGTGGAAAGAGGACATGACAAGCCGCAGCTGCTCCAGGCTGCCCCATGCCCCTCCTGACTTCTTCCATCTGGCTTCCGTCTGACCCGAGCAGCTGGCCAGGTGGTTTGCATTTGCAGCTCCAACACCACAAAAACTCCTGACCTTGGGATCTATGTAAGGCTGATATGCACAATATACACATGTGTACTACTGACCAGGCCTGAAAGGTCCAACTTCCCAAAGCTGGAACCAGTGGTAAAAGAACCAAGTGGGGCCTCAATGCTTGAAATGCTGACAACAGCCAAGGTAAAGGAATGCCGTGGCCTGGCAAGATGTACATCAAAGTCTGGCATTGGAGCTAAGGAAACAGGTAGAGGATTCCTAAATGTCCTGTGCTGTGTCTCCAACTCAAAACACTAGGACACTGGACCTTGTCTCTAGGCTGTATGCTCAAGATAAAGAAAAAGCAGGTCTTCAATGCGAATTATAGAAGTCCACACAACAGAATATATGAAAACAGCTAAAAATCAGATTTATAAAGGCTATTTAATGATCTGGGGAAATGGTGGTTTGGTTATAATAGTTACATTATTGATAAAGGGTTTTCTGTGTGCCAGGCAAGCCTATATAAGATAGCTTCTATTATTAATCCCATTTCATAGATGAGGGGACTGAAGTACAGAGAAGTGAAGGAATCTGCCCAAGATCACACAGCTAGGAAGTGGCACAGTTGGGATTTGAGTCCAGACAGCCTGGCTTCAGAGCATAGTACCTATGTAAATATCTACCGAAAAATAAAAGGTCAGAGAGAGATACTCTGAAACAACAAATGTTTTGTCTAGGAAATTTTTATCTTCTTTGTTTATACCTTGCTATTTTTCTCAATTTTCTACAATTTACAAGATCAGAGAGAGACCATGACTATTTTAACTTTTAAGCCTTTAAAGAACAACAACAAAAAGTATTCAGTGTGCTGGCACCAGATCCTACCAGTAATCAGTCCCAGGCAGTCCTAATGAAACGTTCACACATGGTCCTTAGCCCTCTGCCTACTCCTCCCCAAACACACACAGATTTCTTAATCTGTGAAATGGGAATACCACTACCACCTAACTTCAGAGGCTTGTGAACATTAAACGAGATGGCACTGATACAGCTCTTGGCACAGACCCTAGCATCAGAATAATGATATCCTTTCCAAGAGGGGGAGGGTATTCTAAAACATTATTCTTAATAACAGCTACCATTTTTTGATGCCCACTACGTGCAAGGCACCCTACTGGGCATTTAACATATATTGAGTCAACTCCCAACTCCCTGGGAGGCAGTGCTTATAAGCCCCATTTTACAGAGGAGAAAAACAAAGCTCAGAGAGATGAAGAAGCTGCCCAGAGTCACAATGCCGTAGGAGGCTGACCCAAGACAGAGCCCAGGCTATTACACTGCTTTGCCTCCCTTCCAGAGGAAGGCAGAGGAGGACCACCACCTTAGAGTGCTTTCACCTGAGTTACGTGGCCCTCAAGCACAGCTGTACAGGAGATAATACTATCCCCACAGCACAAAGCACAGGTACTCCCCAGGGACTCCCCAGGGTCATACAGCTACGAAATGGCAAGGCTGAGATGAAAAGGTGAACAAACTTCTGCACTGGAGAGTCTGGAAATACTAGCAATTAATGCATACCCAAATCATCTCATTACTATTGCCTCCACTTCTTCCGGATGTCTCAAAGGCACCTCATCCAAAACCAAACTCAGGATTTCCCCCGCCAAAGCCTATCAATTATAAAACAGATAACAGCTAACATTTTTTGAGCATTTACTATGTGCCAATAATAATGCTATAAGTTTTTTAAAAAAAAAAATACACACACACCCCCTCAAGATGTCTCCCTCATCTGTTTGCTCATTGTCTGCTGGTTGTCTCTGTTTTTTCTTTTTTTTTTTTTGTTACATATCCCCCCCTTTCTGCTTGTTCTTGCTGTGTTCATTTTTGTGTTCTTCTGTGTCTGCTTTGTCTCCCCCCATTGCAGTGATGCGCCGAGTCAGCTCACCACGCAGGCGGCTTGCCCCGCTCACGGGCGGCTTTGCCCTGCCCATGGCGGCTTTTTCTGCCCTGCCCACGGTGGCTCTGCCCCGCCCACAGCAGCTTGCCCTCTGAAGGCGGTCTGCCCGCTCGGAGAGGCCCCTGGGAACCGAACCCGGGGCCTCCCATGTGGTGAACCGGCACCCTATCCACTGGGCTACAGCCGGCCCCCTGTTTTTTCTTTAGGAGGCATCGGGAACCAAACCCCAGACCTCCCATGTGGGAAGTGGGCGCTCAACTCGAGCCACACCCACGCCCCTGAAGTCTTTTACTTATTATTACTTCTCTCCAGCCCCACTACCAACCTTCCCCCTTGCCCAAGCCACCATCATGCCTCACCTGGTCTACTATAGATGCCTCCTGATTGACCTACATCTGCCCCCCCCCCCTCCCTTCTCCATGCCTTGGTCAGAGCAAGCTTTTCAAGAGTCAAATCTGATCATACACATTCCCCCCACCCTTAAAAGTTTCAAAGGCTCCTAGGATAAAGACAAAACCTCCATAATTTCATACCCTGGTCCTACTCCCCATCCCCATTTTTCAGTCCCCCATACTCACTAAGCTCCTTCCTGCCACAGGGCCTTTGCACATGTTGTTCCTTCTGCCAGGGTTGTTATTCCCATAGCTCATATCTAGCCCTCTGACCACCCCCATGCCAAACCCCCATTACAACCTCTTCAGGCAGTATGTTACCCTCTGGGCTCTGGTCACTGGTGCAATTCTACTTTTATCTGTGTGACTACTTGGCTGGTGTCAATCTCCTCCACTAGGCTGTAGGCTCCAGGACAGCAAGGTCTTTCATGGTCACCACCGCATCACCCAGAGGGGCTGACAACTCAGGCCCTCACAGGCCAATTAACGCAGCTCCCTGGCCAGGCCACAGAGCAGGGGAAGCTGGGAACAAAGGAGGGGCGCTCGGCAGCAATAAAGGCCTCCCGTGTGGGGAGCAGGGCTAAAGGAAACAAAGGTGTTCATCTAAAAAATATGAAGAGCCAAGGTTGTTCTGAGTATGGGTTAACAAGAGCAGAGGCTGGAACAAAAGCATCAACTCAACACAAGCATTTGCTAACCAGAGCACCTGGGACCCCAAGGGCTCATTATCAAAGACCACAATGGTAGTCTGTTTCCATTTCTGTTTTATACATGAAATTAAACCTTATTCTCTAAAAGAGGACAATCTGAAAGGACCTCTGCGCACCTACCTGACGGGTGTGCCCAGCAGGAAATGGAGTTCAGGCAAGCAGGGTTCCCTCACTGAGCCCCAATGGCTACATAATGGCTGGGGCCATGATGCAGCTTTAAATTTTTTTTATGCCTCAACCTACATGGTTTAACTTATCCTGAAAAAGACTGGTGGTTTACAAGTAGATCACCCATGGCATATGCCCTCCCACCTGTCACAGCCCTAGGCTTGTCCATGGGTTTTTTAACCTGACCAGTTCACTCACTCTATCTGCTTGCCACTGTGGGCATTTGGATTTTCATTCCCTGCTCTATAAAAGTCACTGAGGGGTAAATGGATGTGGCTCAAGCAATTGGGCTCCTGTCTACCATATAGGAGGTCCAGGGTTCAATTCCCAGGGCCTCCTGGTGAAAGGTGAGCTGGCCCATGCAGGAATGCTGGCCCACATGGAGTGCTGGCCCATGCAGCAGTGCTGGCCCACAAGGAGAACTGGCACAGCAAGATGACACACCAAAAAGAGACACAGAGGAGAGACAATAAGAGCTGAGGTGGCACAAGAGATTAAGCACCTCTCTCCCACTCTGGAAGGTTCCAGGATCGGTTCCCGGTGCTGCCTAAAGAGAAGACAAGCAGCCACAGAAGAACACACAGAGAGCAGACAGCAAGCACAAAACAACAAGGGGGGCAGGGGGAAATAAATAAATAAATCTTTTTTTAAAAAAAGTCACTGAGAAGAAGCAGATGTGGCTCAAGCAGTTGGGCACCTGCCTACCACATGGGAAGTCCCAGGTTCAGTTCTGATGCAATGGGCTGGCATGGCGAGTTGGTGCAACAAGATGATGCAATGAAGATACATGACAAGGAAACAATGAGAGATACAACAAGCGGGAACAGAGGTAGCTCAAGCCATTGGGCGCCTCCCTCCCACATGGGAGGTCCCGGATTTGGTTCCCAGTACTTCCTAAAAAAGAAGACAAGCACACAGAGAGCATACAGCAAGCGCAAAACAATGGTGGGGGGGGGGATAAATGATTAAATAAATCTTAAAGGAAAAAAAAAGTCACTGAGGAGCTACTGAGAAAGAAAAGAACAGCACCAATGCACAAAAGTACAGCTCACCTGAAATTCTTCCAAAAGGGCCGGCAGACTCTGAGGTCCCCCAACACCATTAGTCCAACACCAGAGAGGCTGCCAAATCCTCTCTCTCTCCAAGCCATGAAGTTCACAATCTCAGAGCAAGTTATTTACATGGGCAAAAGTAAATAAAGGCCAATTTCCTGCATTTTATAGCACCACCCAAGATTCCAAGGGAGTGGCTACATGCTTAAAGTGTGGATTCTTAGATACAAGGCTGCTATTTTAAGAGCAGCCAATAATCTGCTCCTACAGTAAAAGGCACAAGTTTAAGAGAGGAACAAGAACTCTGAAAAGCAAACAAAAGAATTTCAAAAATAACCTTTGAATACTAATGAACCTCTCAGAAGAGGGTCAAATGCAAATCCAAGGCAGGTAAAGTATCCCGTTAGAAAACAGTATTTAAAAAGAAGGAAAAGAAAAGAAAAGCACAAGACATATCTCGTTGCATAAAGAGGCTGGGCTACAGTAACATCTTTCCAATGACATAAGCCTCAGGAACCCAGTCTTGGGCTCCCTTAAATTTAGATGTTCTTAGTCCATAAATAGCCTTAGATGGAATCCAGAGCCATCCCTATCCACCCTAAACTCCACTGTAGAGAAAAGAGTTCAAGTCAAAGCATACTCCAACTCACAGGCCCAGCATGACTTTCTCTATCAGACCTTCCAACCAAAGGACATCCTCAAATAGACTGGATTTCATTGGGGCTGGCCATGCATTTCATTTGGACAAGGGGGAAACAGAGCAGCCTATGACAAGAACACAGGAACCTAACACCCAACATAAGACTCTTAAAAGGGAATAGGAAAGCTGATGCTTAAGCCTCAAATGCAACTTCAGCAAGAAGTGCTGCTGCACAAGACATCTTTGTTCCTCTAGGTCACTAGAAGGTAAGAGGCACTAATAAGGGTCATTATATTCGCCTTAACAGGGCACTCTGGAGGCTTTTCATCCAGGAAATGGAATAATGACCAGCATTTGAGACTATTACTCAGAGATTAGCTCAGTGTATATAAAATGGGGGGGGGGGGTGCGGCTTAGGCAGGAGGTCCATTCTATGTTGTTGGAACAAAGCACAGTAGGAAACCAAGCAAACCAAAGGGGAATTGGAGCCATTCACAAAGGGAAGGGCCTTGGGATTAATGGGCTCTCTAATTTTTTAATTTCCTGGGGTTTACAGCTAATTAGACCCCTCAGCCATACTGTAATGTGATCAAATTTCAACTGAGTTCATGGAACAGCTGAAGGTGGCTGATGACACAGAAATCACCACTGGACCCCAGGGACTGCAGACAGGGACTGCAGACAAGGCCCGCAGCACTTGCTTCCAGCCTAATTTGCACTAATTAGGCACCTCTAATGCTCCAAACAGTGGCATGGAGGCCAGCTGGTAATCCACCAGGTGCATTTGGGGGGGGTTCTTTTCTTACAATACAACCTACTGATAACTCTCTAATTTAATACATGCAAATACATACATGTGCATGTGAACACCTGAACGGTGGGGGGAGATGACAGTCATTAAGTGTATATAGCAAACTCACAGCTGGATAAAGGGGATTCAAATGAAAATGGAGAAAAACACCCAATGCTGACAAGAAAGCACTAAACTGGCACTAGTGTTGCTGGTGGCATGATGAATTGGCACGACACATTTGGAAAGCAATTTGACAATATCTGTCAAGAGTTGTTAAAAGTGCTCATACTCTGACACACTATTACTCCTAGCAATGCACCCTAGGAAAGAACCCAAGTATAGGGAGAACAGAAAAGGATCACAACCACTACAGTCTTATTTATAATGCAAAAAACTGGAAGCAACCTAAAGGCTGACCATTAGGGAACAGTGAATGATACATTTATCCAATCTTTGGGGAGTATGGGGCAGCCATTCAAGAAAGACAGTCAAGAAAGACAGTCATGAAGAGTTCAGGGAAAATGTCTCAGGTTATATTAATTTTTAAAAAGCAACATATATAGCTATAGGTACTCTATAACCACAACTAATCCAAAACCACAGGTATGTGAGAAATAGAAGTCATAAAAAGGGAAAACATTACAAGTAATTTATTTTCTTCTACTATGATTCAAACTTACCATAATGAAGCTTTATGAAGCTAAACTATATGAAATTGCTGATGGTCAATCTTTTTTTTGCCAAAAATGGCCATTTCATATGGTTCAGCATTAAACTTTTACAATTAAAATGTTTTAATAACTTGAGTTCACAGCATTTGTCCTTATCCTTTACCACCACCCACTCTTTTGTATTAAGAGCCATCTCCACACAAGAAGTTGGTCATCAGAATGGTATAATCCAAAAAAGAGAAATCCTTCCGAGACGGTGTGAAACAACTGATAGAAATATGGCCAATGGAAGTCCATTTCAACATATTTAAGCCCGAGTCTGACCAACACAGGCAGCTCTCTACCTTCTACTACATGACAGGACCTCTAAGAGCTGAACTCCAAGGAAGAGCCCTGCCCCAGGAGGATGGGAAAGCCAGGGTGCAAACACTGGAGCTTGTCTGGAGGAGGGAGCAGTGGGGGTGGGGGTGGGGTGCTAACCTTCCTGGATTTTCCCTCTGGCTTCTGCCCACCCTTCCAAAGGCTTCCTTCATCGTCAGCCAGGCCCCACTTTTTCAGGCCAGAGTCTAAGACTTAGAGGAGTGCTTCCCTTTTCTGGCCTCAGGTCAAGGCTAGTTTTAGTCAATGAAATACCCCAACTCCTCAAGGCCAGAAAAAGAGATTAGAAGGATGGAAAGCACATAGTGGAAAAAGCAAGGTGAGGAACTGTCAGTGTGGGTGGAACCATTTTAAAATACTTTAAGTACATGCATAGAAAATCTCCAAATATGTATATCAAACTCTTAGCAGTATCTCTGGCGTGGATTTAAGGGGTGGTTTCACTTTCCAAGTTACACATTTCTATGTTGTTTAAATATGATAAGTGTTACTTTTACAGTCAGAAAAACAAGGAGATCAAATAATTTTTTAAAAGAAAATAAGAGACTTGCTTTGACTTATTTTTTTAATCTTCCAACCACTCTTTGCCCAGCTCCAGCCTCTACTTCATAGTTCCCACGTGGCAGAAGTTCATCATCCAAAAAAAGGAAAAGGGCTTGGGAAAAAACATTACTACTTATTGGCTGACCACCAGGGGCCAGGCCCCATGCTCAGCGCCCTACCACATCCTTCACTCTTCTGCGGAGCTGATGAAGGGTGTACTGCTCCTTCCCGACAGCTATGAGGGTCACGTGCAGGCAGCCAAGTACTAAAGAGCCAATCACTGCCACAGAACTACTTTGTTTTACTTCATTGGCCTTTAGGAACCAATCAATCGTCCCTGGGGAGGGGACCAAGAACTGCACTGGCCTCAGTTACTCTTCAAAACAACCCCATGGGGTAGGTCAGGGTGATTGTCCGTTTCAAGGATGGGAAAGGAAACCTCATGCTCATCACCAATTGGAATGTAAATCCCAAGAAGGCAGGGTTTCTTCCTCAGTCTTACTCCCAGCTGGGTCCCCAACACCCAGAACAGCATGTGGCTCACGGGAGAGGCTCCTGAGGTCTGTTTGGCAGATAAGGAATGAACCCTCGCAGGCTCAGAGGGGATGTGACTTGCACAAGGCCACCCAGCTAGCAGGTAGGTGGGGGAGTCAACTTTCTGGTCCCAAACTGGTGAGCCTTTCCACATGTGTCCATTGCTTTGTGGCACACAGGGGAGCAAAAGAATGTGGCAGAACTAAGCTCTGCCTCTTCTTCCTCCCCCAGCCCGTCCCTGGAGCTCCTGGGGAAAGCCAACCTTCACCCAGTCTGAGCGAAGCATGGGCATCCAGAGGGCATTCCAGCTGGAGCATGCTCAGAGCAGCCCTTTCAGGGACGTGGATGAGAGGAGAATGGGTATTCGCCAGATGACCTGGCCTCTGTGCTCGCCACTAACCTTGGATTCAGACTCAAGCACTAAGGTCAAATCTATTTACAAAAAAATATATATTTAAACATTTACATGTTTAAAGAAATGGAACCTATTTTTAAAACAGCCACCGCACAAATATAGATTTAACTGAAGATGAACTTAGAATGAGGCAGATCAGAGTGGGACTCCTAATTTTACAGTTAACTGGGCAGTAACTACAGGTTAATCTTGAGTAGTATTCCTGGCACACTGTGGTGTTCAATAAATAAGTGCTATTAATTCCATTAAAGACAGGATTGGAAAAATGCCCACACAAAAAGGGACTTAAAAAGCCTATCTAGGGAAGCAGCTGTGACTCAATTGGTTGGGCTCCCATTTACCATATGGGAGGCTCCAGGTTCGATTCCCAGGGCCTCCTGGTGAAGGCAAGCTGGCCCGCGCCATGCGGCAAGCTGATGGCCTGCGCAGTGAGCTGGCACAGCAAGATGACATAACAAAGGGAGACAAGTAGACACAGAAAAACGCACAGCAAATGGACACAGCGAGCACAAGCGGTGGGGGGGGGGCAAATAAATAAATCTTAAGGGGCCGACTGGATAGCCCAGTGGATAGGGCGTCGGCATACCACATGGGAGGCCCTGGGTTCGGTTCCGGGGGACCTCTCCTAGCGGGCAGACTGCCTTGAGAATGGCAAGCTGCCATGGGCGGGCCAGAGCCGCCGTGGGCAGGGCAAAAAGTTGCCACGGACAGGCGAAGGCCGCCACGGGCAGGGCAGGTCGCCCGCGAATGGAGCGCAGCCAGCCACCCGCGAACTGAAGCAAGAGCCAGCCGTGAATAGAAGCAGAAGCCGCCCACAAGCGGGGAAAAGCCGCGCCTGCGCAGTGACCAAGTCTAGGCGCGTCCCCGCAATGGGGGGGGAAGGGGAGATATGTAATAAAATAAATAAATAAATCTTTTTTAAAAAAAAATAAATAAATAAATAAATCTTTAAAAAAAAATCCTATCTAATCCAAGACTCATTAGAGATGGGGAAACTGAGGCCCAGAGAGAATAGCTGTGGTAGACAACTTTCTTCTGATTATCCAATACAAGCACTTACCACAGTGCCTTCCAAACAGTGACCACCCAGTGAATGTGCTGAATACATAATACCACACATGAAACAACACATTCACCTAACCTGCTTAAAAATAAAAACAGGTCCAGCTAAATGGCATCCCCTGTGATTCTAATCTAGAGTAACTTTTAAAATGAAAGAAAACCTGTCATTGGGTGTCAATGTTTGTCTGAACCTGCGCTATCCAATTCAAGAGCACTAACATGTGGTTATTTAAATTTAAATTAATTAAAACTTAAAAAACACTAAAAATTCCGTGCCTCATTCACATTAGCCACATTTCAAGTATCCAATAGCCACATGTGGCAAGTGGCTACCATACTGGACAGCACAGATACACAGTATTTCCATCATGGGATCAAGTTCAAGTGGATAGCACAATTCTATAAGATAGAAGACATCATTAAACAATGTGTAATTTCTATTCTTACAGGAGATTTGGCTTGTCTATTAATAGTACTTCAAGATAAGAAGGAAAAGACCTCATTAGCCTTCCTTTTTTATGCAAATCTGCATATTCTTTCAAGCCCTTATCTCCCTCCAAAAATTCAGAACCGTTGATTAGTGGGGGGCATGTGGGGTCCAGAAGGCCATGGGGACTGGGAACAAGTAAAGGTAACTATGTTTTTTTTTTTTTTTTGGTTACATATCCACCCCCACCTTTCTGCTTGCTCTTGCTGTGTGTCCATTCTTCTGTGTTTTTCTATGCCTGCTTCTTGTCTCCCCCCATCTTTGTGGCGACACACCG
>PVKH010047271.1:0-10305 GCA_004027955.1 Chaetophractus vellerosus | reverse complement strand
CTGTGGGCGACCTGCCCTGCCCGTGGCGGCTTTTGCCCTGTCCGTGGCAGCTTTTTGCCCTGCCCACGGCGGCTCTGGCCAGCCCATGGCGGCTTGCCATTCTCAAGGTGGTCTGCCCGCTAGGAGAGGTCCCCGGGAACCGAACCCAGGGCCTCCCATGTGGTATCCCAGCGCACTCTTTATCCACTGAGCTATCTAGCCGGGCCCAGTCAAACTTTCTGAAACTCCATTCTTACATCCGTAAAACAGAACCTCTGAGTCAGGCACTGTGGAAGACGAAAGCCCCCTGAGGACCGATAAGTCCTCCCTGGGTGGGGAATTGCAGTCCATGGTCACCCAGACCCATGGCTCTCCTCTGTGTTGGTCCTGTGCCAGGATGTCCCAGCCAGGAAACTCAACTTCCCCAGACTTCCCCTCCCACAAAGTACTGGGATGCCAGAGACATTGTGAAGACCTGGGAGGGAGCTGCTTGAGGAGTTTATATCACAGAGATGCTCATGACTTTAGATTGGCCTCGAGGCACTCAGCCCCATCCTTAAAATATTCTTTACACAGTCTACCATTCATGGGTTTCTTTACCCTCTGTAACTCACTCAGCCTTGCCCCATGTTGCTGGGGCCTCTCCCCTCTTCCCTCATTTCACCTCTCTGCTTCTTCACCCTTCCTCTCCTGGAATGTGCCCCCAAACTCTGCTTCTTTCTATGAACACAGAGCCCCTTAGCCCTTCTGAGCACCTGCAGCCAAGGTCTCTCCTCAAGATGACCGACCCATCCTTGTTAGAAGGATCCTCTCTTTATCCTTTTTATTACACTAGTATTCAAATGGGACCATGTTATACATACTGTAATATATTTTGTTTTTTTTTCTTAACAATAAATCATAAGGGTCTTTCCATGTCAACAAATATGCTTCTACAACATTCTTTTTTAAGAGCCACATAGAAGTTCATCATGTGTGGCTCTTCCATAATTCAATTAACCAGTCACCAATTTGGGGGCATATAGATGGCTTCCATTTTTATACTGCCAATCACTAATTGGCATGATAAGCATCCTTATACACACATCTGCAAGTCTGGTTGTTGGAATTTGGTGGTTTCCCCTAATGAGTTGTTATCCACGTGTACATTCTCTGGGTGAACAGGAGGCACACGCTTTGCCAAGCCAGCAAAATAATTGCAACCAGAACTAAAGATGAGGGCAAGTTCCTGACACAGCACCTTGTGCTGTCCATTAATAGGGCTGAATGATGCTTTGATGCCTTAAATCTGCAAGCCTGTCTAATTCTAGAAGGAAACGGATGGCGTCCATCCTGGAGTCAGTGTTTGGAAACATGCAACAAAAGGGAAGCTTTATTAACACTGGAAATGTACTCTCAGCGCCAGTTTCCTTTTCAACACCCGTCTTGTTCATCTCACAGCTCAATGAACTGTTAACGTCACATATATCTTTTGTTCCAGCAGCGAATCCAGTTACTCCAGGGTTCTGCTAACTGCAGACAGATGAGATTTAGTTTTCCTAGGGAGCTAGAGAAAGGGAGAGAGATTAAATCTGTGCAGATGGTTATGGTGGGGGTGGGGGTGGTGGGGGGCATATTGGCCTTTTGATCCATGTGGTATCAGATGCTTTTATCTCTCACAGTCTGATTGTAGATCCATTTTCCTGAGCTGATGAAGGCCCTGTTCTTTGGCAAAAGTACCTGTGCACACGTGGAGAAGCTGAGAGCCCTTGGGATTCTGGAGAGGGACATTCTCCCATTCAGGTCGAGGGGGTAGGTGTATCATTTAACCCTGATTTCTCTTGTAGCTAAGTCTGAATAGATGACAAAGTGAGATTGCGACAAATGGCCATTTATAGGCAGAAGCCAGGATACTTTCTCCAACATGCCGGGATGGGCCCGATATCCTCCTTGACTGAAACTTGAAGGATTTTCAAGCTGACATTGGTCCCTGCTCTAATCCTTGCTCTTAAATCCCGTGATTCTCTGTCAGAACCTTTTCTTGCCTCTCCTAATCTGGTGGTGTAATGTGTTTGGGAGGAGCTTTCATTGCAAATTTCAATTTCAGAAGGGCCCTTTCGGCTTTGGTTGCCTTCTCTGAATTGGACACTATCCCTAGGCCACTTCCTGGGCCTTAGCAATGGGGCTGGAATTCAGGGAGTCAAGTTTGGACTTCGGAAGCAACCAGTGTTTTGAAGTCAAAACATTTGGGCTCAAATTTATTAGTGCTGTTATTTTGGGCCAGTCAAGGTTCTCCCTCGTCTGTAAAACAGGGCCCATTAGATATCTAACTTCTGTCCACTTCTAGGCACTTTTGCCACTTTCAAGGGAATGTCAACGAAACAGTACTTTGAAAACTGCCATGTGCTCAATAGCTGGAACTCACTGATTTCTGGGAGACAACTGACTGAGATAAACCACATAAAATTTGGAGTTTGGTAGACGTGAGTTCAGGTGCTGTTTCCATTTCTCTGAGATGAATTCCGTCACCCATAGTACTGAGAATTTACTATGTGCCATGCCCAGTTCTAAGTGTTTTATACCAGTTAATGTGACAATTTGCAATATACCCTCATAGGACTATTCCCATCAATATTTCCATTTTAGAGAAGAAAACTGAGTCACAGAGAGATGAAGACTCTGCTGAGAATCACCCAGTAAGTTGGAGTAGTTGGCATCTGACCAACCAGACAGAGCTCTGCATCTCTCAGTGGCCTGTGAGAATCAGGTTGGTGTCTTCTGGTGTTCTCCACTGCAAAGTCACCATTTCCCCCTTTGTAATTAAAATTATATAGGGAGATATTCCAAGATTGTGCCAATATCCTCTTAGTCATAAAATCTCTACCCACCAGCTTTAGCATCCGTTGAGAATTCCTGTCTGAATCAACCACTGCAACATGGCTGCCAAATGGTGATTTTCTATTTCTATCATTTCTTTTACATTTACTAGTTAGCAGTTTACTGTAAGGAAGAGTTTTTCCTTCTCCCGCTTTTGCTTATAGATGAATTAATTTGTTTATATTAGCCTGGAATTCCTGGATTTTCATTTTATTTAGTGGGCTATAATCGACTACTATTATTTCTATTTTCATGCCCTAATTATCCCAGTTTTGGCTAGTTGGAGCCCCTACAAGCTGTCTTTCCTGTTCTTTTGACCAGTTCTTTACTTTCTAATACAACTAGGTGTTCCAGTTTCATCTTGTACTTTCCTAACCTGCCCTAGCCCTTGAATCTGCAATTTCTCCATGGGTACCTGGTTCCTTTTAGTGGAGGATAGTCCTTACAAACCAAGATTTAGGTGCTCAGTGAGTTCATTTCTACCGGAGTGCCATTGCATCTAAGCCCTCTCAATGGACAGGGCTGGAAAACATATGTATGCATATATGCACGCAAATTCATCTCTAATGTTTCTATGTATCTACATCTCTCTATCTGTCTTTCTATCATGAGTTTATATTGATACTTCTAACTTCAATCTGATGCCACAATGTTCATTCTAGTCTTTTCCCTTCCCATATTTTAAAATCTTTTCTCTGACAGTGAGAAATCTAGTTCTTATTGTCCTCAATATATTTACTTATTTGTTTAATCCCCTGTATCTCACTGATCTCCCAATCAGATCATGATGGTTGCCTCCTTGACCAGCCACGTTTAACACCCCACCGGACCCTACTGCCTCTTGAGCACCAGGCATGCTGCTACCTCCTCTCCCTTGATGTAAGGGAAGTTGAGGAAGGACTTGATTTGAAAGAAACTTCCTCCTTTCAGACCATTACTGGAGATAAAGGGCCATATGACATTTAACTCTATCCACGTGCATTTGTTGAACTTCTACTCAAGTGCCTCTCACTGTGCCGTATTGGGACCACACATGTATAGATAATCTCTGGTTCCAAACCCCAAAAACCTTGTTGTTTCATAATGGAGGCAGACACGTGGACTAATAGAGCTAAGCATAATGTCAAAGATGCTATGTAGAGTTACAGCTACATGACTGCTTCTGCCTGGGGAGGCGGGGAAGGTCTAACAGAGCAGGGATCTCACTGGGTGACTCTGAGACGGCCAGGTGAGAAAGAGGTGGGGATGGGGTGGTAAGAGTATTCTAGGCAGAAAACAGCAAGCCAAAGGCAGAGGAGCATGAAACCGCGTGTGCATTGGTAAGGACAGCCACACTCATCTCCCTTTGGCAACCAGGAAACTGACTGTTGAAGGTCAGTGATTGCTCATGGTCACGGCTAGTCAGCGACATGTAGGCTCACCTGGCAGGCTAAAAATTTAACCTCCCATCAAGCTTATAGAATTTAAATCCTAGTTTAGTATTTATTTGGACAGTATAGGGAAACACTTATTTTAACTAATAATTTAATAATAAAAATAATTTAAAATTAATGGAACTATATAGCTCTTTCTTTAGTTAAAAGCTTCATTACAAGATTTTCCAGATCACATAGCTCTTAACTGGCTGGTTCAAGGCTGGCTGTGTGGTATGCAGTTGCACTGCACTATTTGCAAGTGCAAGCTGAAAATATAATCACAGATATAGGTGGGTGACTGCAGGCGTTTTCTGTGACAAGGGAGCAGAACGAGTTGACCGTTTTCCATTATGCAAGGAGTTGCAGGTAGAAACTTGAATCATGTGGCATCACATTTCTGATAAATTTCAGGGAGACTTTATGTAGCACCCGTTATACTGTTGTCCCAAGCAGCTGCCCATCTAGCAGTTGCTTATCCTGGCTCTCCCATGGTCCCAGGGTGAATCAGGGTCACAGCAAGCTCTGCTATCTGTTGGGTACATTTTTTCATCATTATATTCTGTTTCTTATTTTACCCAACCAAAACCCATCCCTTCTGCTCATATCTAAATATCGATTCCATCAAACATCATCTGACCCTTCCAGGTTGGCACAAGAGAAAGGTAGAAGGGAAAAAAGGGGCATTTCTCTTAAAGTGGAGCCCTTCCAAAGGCTCTTGGGATTCCATATGCCAACCCTGAGGCTGCAGGCACCGATTAAGGCTTTCATGATTTGCTCATACCTGGGCCAAGTGCTTCTCTGTGCAGGCCATGAAAAGAAAGTTGGGAAAGCAAATTGGTGTTGTAAACAAGCTCTCAAGGGCAATGTTTTCTTGAGACAAGAAATTGTTTACAAGGTCCATGGGAGCATCATTTACATAAAACAATCACTATGCTCATTGACAAACATTCTCATTTATTCATTAAAACAGGTACCTGCAGGACCTGGCAAACCTTTGTTCATTGGGTTCTGTGGATTTCTGTTATTCTACAGTGACAATATTTACTCCTTTCACGTTTTCAATCTGGTGATATTAATAGCTACCATTTACCGAGGGCTTACTCACGTCCAGCCACTTTTGATGCATTTTATTTTTTAATCTTCACAACAACCTGGAGAGGTAGGTATTTTCACTGCATTTGATAGGCAAAGAAAATGAGGCTCACAGGTACTTGGTGGCTCACCCAAGACTTCCCAGCCGGGGCACAGTGGTGTTGCGCTGGCTGCTTCTTTGGGGCTGGTTAGAGGAGATGAAGCCCTTACAAACCAGAAAGAGTTCATAGACTAAAGGCAGGACATGCACACTTGCTATATTTATCTCTTTGCACAGTTTCAGCCTTAGCTGAGGGCTAAAGAGCTCCAAATGTGTGCTGCAACAGAGATTTCACAATTAGGGATAAATAGCACATATAACTGAGAGTCAGATTGGCCTTGACCTTGATCTCGGTGGGGAGAGCTGGGTCCAGCTTTGTTATATGGGCTGAATTACATCTTCTCTCTGTACTTCTGGTTCTCCACCTGCAAAATGCAAGAATTAACTCATCAAAGGGGTTCATGGATCTTGACGGGATCCGTTGAGAGGACTCCGAGATGGGGGATCCATGAATTCCTTGAAATAAAATGCCAAATTACATACACTTGTTTATGCTTCAGAATTACAGCAACAAAATAATGACAACAACGAACATTTATTGAGCCTCTATTGTCTGCCAGGAACTGTGCCAAGTGCTTGCAAGCCCAATCTCATTCCACCTGCACACCAATCCCCTGAGCAGACTCTTGTTCCCATTTTATAGTTGAGGAAGCTAAGGCTCACAGAGCCAGAATAACTTGACAAAGTTCATGCACAGAGAAGTGACTCACCCCAAGTCCCAGCGTGTCCCCACCAAGCACACTGCCTCCATCATCCCGCTGGGAGAGACCAATTGGAGCCGCTGGGGATTGAATCAAAAGACTTGTTTGAGTCCTAATCCCTGGTCCTGTGGGTGTGAACCTGTTTGTAAAAAGGATCTTTGAAGATGCTATCAGTTAAGGAGTGGTCAAATTGAATGGCGTGGGCCTTTATCCAGTATAGATTTCCTTTTAAGCAAAGGAAATTGGACACAGAAGTAGAAGCTAGAGAAGGAGAGAGAGATTGTCATGTGATGCAGGCAGAGGTGCATCTATAAGCTGAGGAACTCCAGGAGTTGCGGCACGTTAGCATCAGAATGCTGCAGACTCCAGAAGAAAACGTGGCCTGCCCATGCCTAGATGCTAGACCTGCAGCCTAAAAAACTGTGAGACAATAAACTTCTCTTGTTTAAGCCAAACCCATGTGTGGTATTTGTCACAGCAGTCCTGACAAGCTAAGACAGAAGCCCAGGAGGACAGTGGGCTTTGGAAGAGGGAAGGGTTCATGTGTGTGATGTGTCCCCAAACATACAGCCTTCTGTGTCCATTTAGAGGAGAAGGAGCTGAGCCCAGGGAAGCAGCAGGACCTACACAAAGCCACATGGCTAATGAACTCCACTGCTGGGCTTCCGGCCCTGCCTGCCTCATGTCAGAGCTTGTGCCCTTCCTACTGAACCCCAAAGCAGGACTTTTTAAACTCCAAGCCCAGACTCCAGGCTGAAGAGTTCCCACCATTGGCTTTATCCATCCCAGTGGGCTGTGGAATTTCAATGATGTCATATAGCCCAGGCTGAATACTGGTTTTGATATTAGATATGTGCCCTTAGGCAGGTTACTTAGCCTCTCTGAGCCTCTATTTCCTCACCTGTAAAATGGGGGATAATAGCTTAATACCAACTTCAGAGAGTGAGGATTCAATGAGATAAAATATAGTGCCTGGCCAAGCATAACTCACTGCTCTATCATTGTTAACTTTTATTTTCATCAGGAGTAGGAAGGCAGCCAATGAATTTAAAATTTGCTATACCCATGTAAGAGGGAGGAGGGAGTACTTGACTAAGGACCTTTCCACCTCTTCTGCGCCTGCGATTCTCGAATTCTGTTCATTCTCACATGTGACATTGCTTGCACACGTTCTCCAGGGAGCGAAACCAGGGACCTAATTAGCAAAGACAGTCTAGCTCCAGTGGGCCGGGTTGTGCAGTTGCTGGGTGACGACGGCCTGGCAGCACTTGTGCTGCCCATGGGAGGGGGTGCTGAGCACCAGGCTGCAGGGCGCTCCTTGCAGGCAGCCTGCCCCACCCTGTAGCCCCCACCCTGCAGCCTTGCCTCCGCCAGAGCTCTGCCTACCTTCTGCAGCTGCAAGCGCTTCCTCCCAAAAGGAAAGAAACAAAAGTCGCAGGCCTGTCTCCCTGTGTCCCCCCATCCTCCAATTCATCTAAAAAAACAACAACACAAAGATGTTACACACACTTAGTGAGAGGGAGGCATTGCAGAGTGTGTGAGAGTGAGGATTCAGGGGAGGGGTCCTGGCTGTGAGTCCACAGCTGCAGTGTGGCCCTGGGTTTTAGCCTTGGAGTGAATGCTCTCTCCCACACTATACACCATTTTCTCTCTATCCCTTCCTCTTGAGAAACTGAATACAAATGGACAGTGCCTGGGCCATAAGTGACAATGGAACTCTGACCCACAACCTTTGCAGCAAGCAGCCTGCGAAGTCAAACCACAATCTCTGCAGCAATCTCCCACAATAACCAGGGCTTTGTCAATAACGGACAGTTTCCCAATTTTTGCTCCAAGTCAGGACCAGAAAAAGCCAAATATTTCCCCCAAAGCAATCGCCTAAGATGCCTTGCTTCTACCTGGCCCGCCACCAGCTTCTCCACGACAGCAGCCTCCAACCTGGGCACACCCAAAGCTTCCCACTGTATCACTGTAAAGCTTTCCCACTCCCCTGCCTGGCTTTGAGTCTCTGCCAAATGCAAGCGAGGGGGATTGACTCTCTTGCTATAGCAAGCCTGAATAAGTAGCCTGCGCTCGCTCTCATCTGGGTGGTCTTTGTTTACATCCCACACTCTCTACCCTGCAAATGCGCTCCCCAGCCCAGGACAATCTCACTTCCGATTTGGGTCTTGTCTCCCTGCCCCAGACCATTCACCACTTGCCTGCCCCATGCAACCTCAAATTCTGTGACTTTGTCATTCCTTGCTTAAAGTCCACCAGTGACTTCCTGCTGCTCAGAGAAAAAAAGTGTCCCTCCCATCGTCAGGGCTGGAGTGTGGTGTGGTTAGGTGTGCACATTCTCAAGTTGGACGGATGGGTTCAAATCTTCTCTCTGCCATTTACTGAAAGGGCAACTGTAGGCGCATTCCCTAACCACCCTGAGGCAATTTTCTCATCTGTAACGTGGGCGTAATGACAATGGCTCCCCAGAGGTTGCTCTGAGTCATGAGAATTAATGAGGTCATTCATTTTTTAAACCAACAGATATTTATTGAGTGCCTATTACGTGCCAGGCACTGAGGATATAGCAGTAAGCGAAACAAAGTCCCTGACCTATATTCTGCTTTTGGGAACAGAAAACAAGCAATCAAATATACAGGATATTGGTGGGAATGCAGAATGATACCGTCGCTCGGAAAACAGTTCTGCTGCTTTTAATAACACTAAACATACGCTCACCATATGACCCCCCTCCTCCTATGTGTTTATCCAAGAGAGGGGAAGGCTTCTGTTCACTCAAAAACCTGAGTGTAAATGTTTATTTATAATCACACACACACACCAACAGGAGACATCTCAAATGTCCTTCAAGGGGTGAGTGGGTAAACAAGCAGCGATGCCTCCAAAAAACAGAATACTACTCAGCAATAAAGAAGAACAAACTGCTGATACGTGCCACAGTGCCGGCGAATCTTACATGCTTTATGCCAAGTGAAAGGACCCAGACTCAGAGGGCTGTATACTGCATGATTCCACCAATATGATAACCTAAAAAAGGCAAAACTATAGGAACAGAAAACAGATCACTGATCTCCAGGGTCTGGGGGTAGGGGGACGGCCTGACTACAAGGAAGCACCAGGGAATGTCTTAGGTTGATGGAACTCTTCCATATTGTGCTGGTGGTCAGACAGCTCTACGCATTTGTTAAAATTCATAGAACCTGAGTGCTGTGCGGATATTTGGGGTGAGATATTTGGGTGCAGAGGTCTGACCCTGAAGTAGACTGTCAAGTTCAAACAAGAGAGGCTGGAGTAGAGCAGAGGGAGAGGGAAACGGGGTTGATCACACAGGCTCTTACAGACCAAGAAAAGGAGTTAGTGTTTTATTCTAAATGTCCTCAAACCGTTGGAGGGGTTTGAGCAGGGATGGACAAAGGGCTGAGTCATGTCTTATGGGGGTCTATTTGGTTGCTCTGAGCAGAAAAGACTGGATGGCAGGGTAGAGGGTGTGTGCATGGAAGGAAACAAGCCAGGAAACAAACATGAGGTCAGCCAGCTGTGTCTTGCATCAGCCATGTTATTGCTAATTCCTTGTGCCTCTTTTCAGGCAAACTAGCCCCCTGTAGTCTTCAAAATATCTCAAAATACATCACACGAGCATCTCTTGCCCCTTTCTTTGCTTATGATGTACCTGCTACCTGGGATGCCTTCTGCTCTGCTTCCATTCCAGGACCTTTGAGGCCGGACCTCTCAGAGACAGGGACCTGCACAGTGTCCTCACCGACTGGGTTATTACACTGGGCTTCTGTGAGAAGGAAAAAGGAGATGTGGCGGAGGCTGGCGCTGAGGAAGCCCTGACTGATTCAGAGACGGTGGGCCCCAATTATGACCTGGCCCTGAGGCTGCCTGCCGGGGAGCTTTCCTTGTGCTCAGGCAGAGGGGGCCGACACCATGCCCTTTAAGGGTTTGAATGGGCTTTACCAGCTGGCTTCCGTGAAAGTGCTTTGATGGCCCTGCAGTGCTGTACGTGTAGAAGGGATGGATATAGTATTAGCTGCTGTATCCTTGGCAGCTACAGCAACAGCACCTGGCCCACAGGACCTGCTCAATAAATAAATGAATGGCAGGGAGGGGGGGGGTATACCTTACGAATCCTTATACCTCCAGCAACTCGCTCAGGGGC
>PVKH010047270.1:0-10313 GCA_004027955.1 Chaetophractus vellerosus | reverse complement strand
CGGCTTTCCCCGCTTGTGGGCGGTTTCTGCGTCCGTTCACGGCCGGCGCTTGATTCAGTCCGCGGGTGGCTGGCTGCGCTCCATCCGCAGGCGACCTGCCCTGCCCGCGGCGGCTCCCGCCCTGTCCGTGGCAGCTTCCTGCCCTGCCCACGGCGGCTCCGGCCGGCCCATGGCGGCTTGCCATTCTCAAGGCGGTCTGCCCACTAGGAGAGGTCCCCAGGAATCGAACCCAGGGCCTTCCATGTGGTATGCCAGCGCCCCATCCACTGGGCTATCGAGCCGGCCCCTAATATGGCATCTCTCTAAGCCAAACTCAGATATAAACATACTATCTTCCCCCCAGCGTGGGACATGACTCTCGAGGATAACCCTCCCTGGCACCGAGGGATTATTACAAAGTGCCAAATAATGAAGAAAAAGACCTTGACCCCAAGAGGAAAATATCAAATACAAATGAGTTTTTAGGTTAAGAGATTTCGAAGTGACCCTATAGGCAGGGCAGACAACCTTAGGAATTTGGCACCCTGTCAGTGGGTCTTATGTTATGTCATAGCCAGTGTAAAAGAGTTAGACTCATTCATAATTTCCCTACACATGGCTCTTCTGCCCCTTTTATTCAAACCTATAATTAGCACTATACTCATTGAATATATGTCCCAGAGATTTAAATCTTCAGCAGTGTGTTCATATGCTGGTTGAGCCCTGAATCTCAGCAGAGTTGCAACACCTACTCTCCAGTTCCTTGGACTCTCTCAGGACAACTAACAACAGGATAATGATGGACAATGCCCATCTCAAAAAACAGAATTTCTACAACTGCAAGCAAGACAGTTCCAGCCATCTGCTCCATGGTTAGCAGCAATGTTTCAATATGTGTTCACGTTTAACAAATGCACCACACTAATGAAAAATGATAATGAGGGAATGTGTGGGAGGGGATGGAGTGGCTTATATGGGAGTCTCCCACATTTTTGATATAGCAGTTATGTAATAAAAATCTTATTTAAAATTAATAAAATAAAAAAAATCTTAATCTAGAATGAGATACAAATTAAATTTAGTTTTTTTTGAAATCCAGCTATCCTCTGTTGTGGAGGGGGATTGTGGCTGATGCTGAGTGGTAAATATAACCATAGTTTTCATGATCTTTGAACCCTTAACCATGTAAAAAATTTTTGGTTTGTGACCTCTGACACCAACTGTCTTGGAATTTCCTGCAGGAGAAGCGAGGGAGATGGCTAAAGCAGGGTGTCAGCATCATTGTTCTCTGAACATTATCTGCAACATTGTACTCTAACAGCCACACCTAGATCAGTAAATATGAAGTGCATATTTTTTTCCAAACAATGTCCTAGAATCTTATAGTAGGACTACAATACACCCACACACCTTGCTTTAAGTGCAGGGCCAAACTAAGGTGATGCATTATCCCTGTGATTTCTACCTTCTTGGATTTTCATAGTTAGTATTTTATTATTTTAATATGAATCACTCTTTAGAAGTACTTTCGAGATGGTTCCCATATGTTGTAAACCCAACAGCTGTTTGTTAGTCAGTTTCTTTTGCAATGCTTCCTCTGAAAAGACTCCAGGGGAAGAACTTTTGCCCTAGAATATCTTATTAGAGTTATTCTTCTTACTCTATATTGAAAACATTACAGTAAAAGTCATTAATAGAGATATTTATCTACTCTCATATACCCCACACCTTCCCCCTCCAATTTTATATATGCCTCATGATTTTTACATATTTTGTCTCTCCTTTTAAGGGCAATTCTAAGAAAAGCTTTATAATTACCAAAAAAAAAAAAAAATAATACAAACTCTGTAAACCTAATATTGTGCCATTGGTGGTTTCCCAAGTGACATAATTCAGATCACTTGGACTGACATCAGTTTTCCCACTTGTAATTTTATGAGAGAGTGAGGAACATAACTGCTCCAATTCTCCAGCCTATCCATTGTGTATGATGAGTGAGTCTGACTGTAATAGAACATGGGATATTCTGATTATGTAAAGATTATCTATACAATGTCCAATATGTAGATATTTGGCAATATCTGAAAAATCACTCGAATTTTAATTTAAGGTGTTTGTATAAACATTCTCATGCTTGTTTATTAATCATAATACTTTAATTAAAGGCTCTGGAATCTAACTTAATTACTATCTATACATTTAGAAACTTTCTTATTGATGTCTGGTGTGGGTTGAATTGTGCTCCCCTAAAAGGCATGATATGTTCATCCCCAATCCTATGACTGTGAACTTATTTGTAAATAGGATCTTTGAGGATGAGGCCAGATTGGATTAGGGTGGGCCCTAATTCAATATGACTGGTGTTCTGATTTGGAGAGGAAGTTTATACACAGTACATAGGAGACAGATTTCTGCTGCAGAGACAGAGAGACTGATGGCCATGTGATGGAGGCAGAGATTGCTTTATGGATTTTCAGCAAGCTACTGCTAGAACCTACAGGCTTCAGAAGCATGGCCTGATGACCCCTTGAATTTGTACCTCTAGTCTCCAGATGGGTGAGAAAATAAATTCCTTGGTTTAAGCCAACTGCACTGCAGTACTTTGTTACAGCAGACTTGGCAAACTAAGACCATGTCATAGAATAAATTTGTCTTCTAGGCCTCTGTTTTCTATTAATGTTACTATGCAATATCCACTTATCACATTCTTTTACGGTGAATGTAAAAGAATGTCTTGTGCGTTTGGTACATGTCTCTGTCTTTTCCATGGGGGTTTTACTTTCTCAAAAGCAAGCATTTCTTGAACTTGTGTGGACATAGCTCTTATGAACATTCGTATTGTTCCCTGGTATAAATGTATAATGTAATTTAGCATCACAAATAGTTATTGATTACTGAGTGAGAAAAATACGGCTACCTCAGGAATGCTGGAAATCAGGTAAACCTGGGGTTTCATGAAGTTTTCTTTGGTAAATAAGACCCATTGAATGTTTTTATTTTGATGAAGGGCAGTTAATTTAAGGGTTTTTGATGGAATATTGATACTCTATCCTAAAATTTCGCACTAGATTTTTTTTAAACTACTCTTTATTATTATAATTATTATTATTTTTAGGATGTACCAGGGATTGAACCCAGGACCTTGTAATTGGGAAGCAGCTGCTCAACCATTTGAGCTACATCTTCTCCCTCAGTAGATTTTTAAACAGCTTACATTCTGCCTCCTTCTCCTGCCTTTTCTTTCTTATTTATTTATTTATTTTTAGATGTTCCTCTCTTTTCTGGGAGGTGGAGGTGAAAGGAATGAAAGGAGCAACATGCGTTTTTCTCTTCGTCTTGGCTCCAAGAGTCAAACTCACTGAAAGTAGTTGGTAGTTGCCTCAGAATACAAGGTAAGGTGTCCCCATAGTCCTGGGTGCTCCACAGGGGCTTTTATGAACACCCTACAGAATAGAGCTATGGATCACATGCTGAGTCACTGCTTGGCTCTGCTAGACTTGGAAAGGCCTTCTTCCTTCAGGGACAATGGCCTCCCGTGCTGTCCCTACCTTCTCCAGGAATGGGACGTAGGCTACTTTGAGTTGCCCATTTCCTCCCACAAAAGCTCCTAGGTGATGGGTGTAGGGTGGTGAGACATATCCCTGGGAAAGGGGGCAGAAGGGGAGGGCTGGGCCCTGTCCCTGGCAGGTGGGAGCTGGAAGGCTTGCTCCTCTCTTTGACCCTGTGTGGAGTCCTTCAGTGATGTCAACACAAGCCAGCTGACACGAACTCCTGTTCAACACGTGTGGTGTTGGCAGAGGCCAGTGTAACCTAAACACAGCCGCACAGGCCCTGAGGTTCAGGGGACCCTCAGGAGGTTTGGTTTAGCTTTGCTGTCGTGCCTTGGTGTACTCACCACCCCTTCACCCTCCTCTGAGGAGATTTCCCAGGCTCCTCCGTGCATTCTCAACTCTCTTTTCTGCATTCTCTCACAGGCCTTTCTTAGGTCTACGCTGTTGTAACACTAGTTGCATTGCCTGGGTTCATGTATCTTTCCTGCGAGGGTGGAAACTATATCTTTCCAGGAACCAGCATGTGTCTCTGTGAGCTGGGAAAGGCATTGGATCCCCTTTATATGAGCATACCCCTCTCCACCTCAGATTGATAAAGGATGACAAAGAAAAGGAATTCAGCGATAACTTATTGTGAGGTCTGCTGTGCATGAAATTTTATTTCCTTAGATCTCGGCTGTCATTGGAATATATCCTGGTATTTTCAAATAAACACACTGAGCTTAAAGTAAGTAGAGAAGGGTACAATGTGATTTTAATCTGTTTTTTTCTTCTCCCACATCAGTTAACCTGGGTTTAACAGTCATATGTGCAGGGTCCAAAATATAATGTCTCCTATTCCCGGAAGCATAAATAAGAAAAAAGTTAGTATAGATTTGTATTCTATAGACACCCTTTGAACAGAGAAAAGTGATTTTTAAAATCTTGTATTTGTAGTTCACATTTAGAAGCCTGACTCAGAGAATCATAAAAGTTAGAGGGAGAAGTTGTATCCTGACATGGTGTGGCCCAAATCTCTTTCTAATTTGACAACAGCCAAGATGTGGAGATTTCCAATGCCTTCTTAAATTCATGAGAAATCTGACTCTGTGTACAGCGATAAAACCTCTTAGTGGATAACTTTTAAAAAATTAAATCAGTGAATTATTTGCCTATAAAATTGCTGAAGTTTTAGCTGCTTACTGATAGCCAGATGTTTTGGGACTTGTAGGATCTACTTTGAGTGGGTGAAAACTGAATTTATCTGCATATAATTTAGTTAACTGACCATAATTGCATGGTTACATTTGGGAAACATGGCATTACTAGTTGTAATTTTTTAAATAAAACATATACATATTCCAATTTAAATGTTCCAACATATTACACAGGTTATCTTAAATAGATATTCTGTATAGGAAATTATGATTCACTTTACTTATAAGTTAAATTACTTCTAACAGTCTATGATTCTGATATAGTGGAGGTGCTTTTTGTTATAGGAATTGTAAGACTTTATTCTTTCCTTCTTTCTTTTTCCTTTCTGTCTGTCTTTCCTTTGTCCTTCATTCTTTCTCTCCTCTTCCTCTTTCCCTCCTTTCTTTCTTTTCTTACTTCCTCCTTGATTTCTTTCCTTGTCATAAGCCTGAATTAAACTATTAAGCAGCAATGTCCCTCACACTCTGCCAAATATACTTGTTTCAATTGAATTGGTATCTACATCAGTAAGATAACAAGATAGTCTACAGTTTGTTCTTAGAAGAAAAGATCTCCTGATGTTTGGGTTGCTGGATTTAATAAATGAAAATATAGGATTCCCAGTTCAATATAAGTTAAATTATGGATCCTTTTTGTTTGTTTGTTTGTTTTGTTTATGTTCCATGCAATATTTGGGGCATGCTTATTCAAGAACAGAAAAAAATGTATTTTTGGTTATTTGAAATTCAGATTTCACTGAGTGTCCTGTATTTTACTTGGCAAGCCACCAGGCAATGGGATTGACTTGGGAACTATGTGGACATGGTTTGAAGTGCACATTTATTGGTGTGTGATGGCCTCACCTCTCTGAATGCCCCCAGAGCAGCAAGGATGCTCCGATGTGGATCCCAGCTCTGCTCCGAGGACTACAGAGACCATGGGCTACAGCCCTGCATTCAGGAGGCACCTAACCCAGGCCAGTTCTCCTTTCCTCCCAGAAGTCCCTCAGGATTCCAGTGTCTTCCTCCTTCCAGACCCAGGTCGCTCCTTCGCTCAGCAAATTGAACAGAACCTGGCGATTGCAAAGGGGCACCAGTAGCAGTGGCGTCGTTACAGACATTATTTTCTAGATATTTTTTTCCTTCCATATCCTGAAGGGAGTAAAATGTGTAAATTAGAAACAGGCTGTTGATTCCTTGCTGTTGGCTGGGCAAAGTTTCATGAACAGAAGATTTAAAGCAGGTTAAAGATGTGCTCTAAATTCTAGTGGGAATTCATTTTTATTAAGCTCTAGTTTGGTCTCATTTCATTGCTCAGCTTCAAGAGCAAAAGAGACAATAAGGGATTTAAACTTAAGTGATTTTCTGCAATTAAAGCCTTCTGGAATTTTAAAAAGTCCAATATATTGGCATTTACCAAATATAAATGTGTTTTCCATTGGCTCAGCCAAGAGGATCTGGATGGGCCATCAGAATCTGTAGGCGTTGATGGTGCCTCTTCATTTTCCAGCTTAGGAATTAAGGGGTCTATGGTGGGTCTTCCACGCAATGTGACACAAAAGACCTCTTTTTTTTTCCAGTGGGCCTGGTACACACAAATCATTCCATGTCTCTTGGTATAAAAGTTGGAAAATAAGGAACTCAAAAGTAGCAAAAGGGGAAAAGGAATGTGGAGCTCTTTGTAAAAGCAGGAGTGATGGTTTTTAAAAAGGCACAGCACTCTTGGTAGCATTCTTGGGCTTTGCTCTAGTCTAGTGACGTCCAAACCTGGCTGTGTATCAGATGGTCTGACACCTTGTCCACAGACTCAGGCTCCAGGGATGGTCTGCAAAGGTGGAAAACCCCTACTTAGACCAACTCTGATTTCATTTACTTCCAGATGTAGGAGAACTTCACAACATGCAAAATAGTTTTTTTAAAGGAGGTACCAGGGAATGAACCCAGGACCTCATGCATGGGAAGCAGGCACTCAACCACTTGCTTTACAACTGTCCCTCACAAAATGATTTTTAAAATAGCAGTGCTGGTGACTCCAGAGATGCAGCCCCTACCATGACTAGGGTCCAGGTGTAGTTCCGAGCACCTGACATATGTTGTATTGCTTTGCAGAAGAGAACGCAGAGCCCCATCCGGGTGGAATTGAGTGGTTCAGTGACTGGCAGTGTTGGGTTCAAGGGCTTTTGTGTTCTAGCCTGATGCAGTTGGGATCCATATGATGTACTTCGTCATCGTGGGCTTTTCCCACATCAAGTTCAACCTCACAACGTCCACCTGATAATCCCCAGAAAATACTATGTTATCGGATGACATCACTCAGTTTTGGAATTTTTAAATAAATTTAACATTCTAAAGTTCTAAGGGAAAGAGTATGCATTCTAATATCAGTTGTCCCTACTGGTACACCTCATACAAACCCATGCTCCCAAACCCAGTGGCTAAAAAACGAAGATGGGGTAACTGGCTTGCATTCTTCCCCATGGGCTAGTTCTATTCCTCCAGAAAATTCAACCTCAAATTTTGCTGCTAATCTTAGGAAGGCACCCAGGCAACTCTTGTGTTTGATACTATGACAATGGCTTGAACAATGCAACAATAAAAAAACCAACCTAACAGCAACAAAACCAACATGCTCCCCAGATGGAAGTTTACCTGGCTTCGGTCTAAGACAGTCCTGCTATCCTTGTCCTTTTGGATTTTAAGTTTCCATACTTGAAGATTATTGGGATTAGAAAACGATTAGTCATGCGGTTCTAACTGTTAAGAATGTTTTAAATGAGATGCAACTGCCCTCTGATAGTAAAGATGTTTGTGACCATTATATTTCAGCTCACTCCCTCTTAGTTCCACGGATTCAAATTCATGGATGTGCTGTAGGATTTCTGGTAAGGTTTGCTTGCAAAGCTGAGGTGAGGTAGCCAGTAAAACCCTTCTAAGCTGAATATGCTGAAGTATTGCCAGCTGAAAATTATTCTTGCCATTCTGCATTTCATCGCCACTTAATAGCATACCCTTGGATTTGTTCTGCCCTGTCAAGGACGGACAGCAGGAAGTACTGCCTGAATGTAATAAGAAGGCCATGTGCAATCCATTTCTATGTTTTAAGGCTCCCATAATCAAACACAGCTTTAATTAGGAAATTTGGTATAGGTTCTTCATTTTCATGTGGTCTTTAGTCAAACACTAAGGGATAAAAATGGAAACCAGCAATCCCTAGGGGGATCACAAGTTTTCATTTATCCTGGAGACTGCTGGGCATCAAAGACCCACTGGATCTTTGAGCTATTTCTAAAGATGGAAAACAGTTCCTGAATCTCTTCTCAGGAGATGTTATGTGAAAATACTGGGGTCACTAGTCTGCTGAATCAGGAATTTTCTCTCTATAAATGTAGTACAGCCAAATATTCTTTATTCCATGATGTGAAGTCTACGTAACTCAGCAAACGGGAACAATGAGCTGGCACATATTAAAATAATAAAAGAAAAAAAAACTTACTTGAACTCTTCTGTCCCCAATCTTAAGCTGCTCTATCTGTGGCTTCTTTATAGCCACTCTTTCTTCATTGCTTGGATTAACCTGAATCTATTCAGGTTAATTTCAGTCTACTAGAGATCCATGGTCCATCCTGAATTCTAGGATACCAAGGGTTAAAATCTGGATTTACATTCAAATGAGGGGAAGACTTGTGTGCTCAGACAGAAAGTCTGCATTTTGTGAAATTGTGAAACATGTGACAACATGCATGAACCTGGAGGACATTATGTTGAGTGAAGCAAGTCGGACACAAAAGGACAAATACTGTATGGCTGCCCTATTAGGAACTAAATGTATTATGTGAAATATAAATATATTATGTGACGTATGAATATGGGTAGAATTTCATATATAAGACCATTTTTCTTTGAAGTTGAACAAATTAAGCTAATACTACAAATTGTTTATATCAGACAAAAGAAAAAAAACATTACACTAAGTGAAGGAGACCAGACACAAAGTACTACATATTGTATGATTCTATTTATATAAAATGTAAATATAAATCAATTTATAAAGATGAAATGAGATTAGTGGTTATGTAGGTGTAAGGAAGGAAGGTTGAGGGGTGTGGAGTCTTTTTGGAGTAATGAAATTGTTCTAAAATTTTTGAAATGATGAGTGTGCAACATTGTAATTATACCAAAAGCCATTGATTATATACTTTGGATAGAATAGCCAGAAACAGCTGTTATGTACAGTGGAGGAAGCATAGAGAGATTGAGAGGTGAGGAATTTTCCTGTTTGTTTGCTTGTTTGTTTTTGTTTATTATTATTATTGAAATAATGAAAATGCTCTAATAATGATTTAAGTGATGAACAGACAACTATGTGATTATACCAAATACTATTGGCTGTACACTTCAGATGAATTGCATGCTTTATTAATGCATATCAATGAAATTGATTTGTTTTAAAAAGTCTACATTGTGGACAGTATTGCAATATACTTATTGTGCTAAGTACTGCAAGGGAATCATAGCGTGGTTCTATAAATTCTGCTGGAGGATGAACTTACAGAGCAGTCCAACGAGAAGGAAGTATTTGACTAGTACTTTATAGGATAAGAGGGGTTGTCCTGGCTGATAAGACTGACAGGAAGGACATTAGCAGTAGAAACAAAGTGAAATAAACAAAAATAAGCAGTTGAACTATTTATTCAGAGCCTATTAGGTAGTCTTCTGTGGCTGAAATATCGGAATTCGGGTTGTGTTGTGGGGAGTCATAGAAAATGAAAGTGCCCAGGTAGGCTAAGCCAGTCCCACAGGTGAATACCACATGGTAGGTCAAACCCATCCCTTGGGCAGTATCCCCTAGTGGAAGTTACCATCATTCTTGGAGGATTGCCTCGGCACCCAGAGGGTGGAGGGTAGACCAGGAGGGGAGTGCTTCTTTTGTTAGTGCAAGGACAAGTTCCCTGAGGGACAGATACAAAGACATCACAAATTATCTTTTGTTCCATCACATGGCTCCAGTAAGACTAATTAATTATAAGTTTTCTGTTTTAAATAAAATCATCATAGGCTTTTATTTGGCCAATGTTTGTCACTTGTGGCTAAGGGCTATGACAGACATTCATCTTTCATTCTTTTTCAGCAATGTAATTCATCTGTGACTTTCTTTTTTCAACAAATCTGATTCATCTGATGCATGAAAAAATTCTACTTAACTCCATTCCATGCAAATTAAATAAAATTTATATACTATATGTATATGCTATATATTATTATATATTATTATATATGTTATATATTATTATAAAATATATGCATATGCGATATATTATTATAAATTATAGCATATTGTATAATATATCATTATATACTATATGTATATTCAAGTGTAATAAAAAATTAATAATTTTATTATGCTTATGAATTTAAAATACTCTTAAGAAGTGTTGGTAGTTGGGAATGCTTTCACCAGCAGGTAATGGAAATTACGGTTCATACTGACTTAAATAAATAAGGTTTATTTTTCATCTAAAACAGGAAGTCCAGAGATGGCAGTTGCTGGTTCCGATACAGCTGCTCAACAATTCCCTCTTAGACCCAGAGCTTTCTAAACCATTCTTTT
>PVKH010047269.1:0-10309 GCA_004027955.1 Chaetophractus vellerosus | reverse complement strand
TTTTTTGGGACTTGGGAATTGTCCCGGGTGATGTTGCAATGGAGGATATAGGCCATTTTATACCATCATGTATCATGCAGAACTGTGTGGGAGAGAGGGTGTTCTACAGTGTGAACTGTGGTCTATGCTTGGTGGCAAAGCCCCAAAATGTGTATATCTATTACAGGTGCTGTGCCACACTGATGATGGATGTATATGTGGGAGATTGTAGGAGGTGTGGGAGGTGGGGCATATGGGTACCCCTAAAATTTCTGTGTAACATTTATGTAATTGATGTATCCTTAAAAAATTTGATAAAAATAGAAAAAAATTAAAAAATAAAAGCTTTAGTATCAAATATTTAAAAGAAGATGAGAGATCATAAGAAGATACAATGAGTAATTGTATGCCAAAATCTAGACAATGTACATGAGATGGGAAAATTCCTAGAAAGCCATGAACCACCTACACTGACCATAGAAGAAATAGAAGACATCCACAAACCAATCACAAGTGAAGAGATTGAAACAGTCACCAAAACATCCCAAAGATGACAAGTTCAGGTGGCTTCACAAATGAGGACAAGACCAGGTAGCTTCACAAGTTTTAATTCTAGCACTCATTCAAAGACAATCTCATACCAATCTTCCTCAACCATTTCAAAAAAATTTAACAGGAAAGAACACTACCAAACTCATTCTATGAAGCCAACATCACCCAAATACCAAAACCAGATGAAGATACTATGAAAATTACACACCAATTTACCTAATGAATATAAATGTAAAAATCCTCAACAAAATACTTGCAAACAGAATCCAAAAGCACATTTAGAGAATTAATTTCAGGGGAGCAGATTTGACTCAAGTGGTTGAGCACCTGTTTCCCATATGTAGGGTCCTGGGTTTGGTCACTGATGACTCCTGAAAACAAAAACAAAAAGAAAAACAAACAACAAACAACAAGCAAACAAATGAAAAAATAGCTAAGGGAAGTTGATGTGGTTCAGTTTGAGAGCTGGGTTCCAGCATACGAGGTCCAGGATTCAATCCCCAGGCATGGTACAAAAAAAAAAAAAAACTCAAAAAACAAAAAAATACAATTATACACCATGTTCAAGTGGGTTTTATCCCAGGTACGCAAGTGTGGTTCAATGCAAGAAAATCAATTAGTATAATAATCCACATTAAGTTGAAGAAGAAAAATTCCATGATCTTCTTGACTGATACAGAAAAGGCATCTGACAAAATACAGTACTCTTTCTTGATAAAAAAAAAAACACTCCAAAAGATAGGAATAGAGGGAAGCTTTCTCAATATGGTAAAGTGTATATACAAAAAACCTACAGCTAGCATTGTACTCAACAGTGAAAGACTGAAAGCTTTCCCACTGAAATCAGGAACTAGACAAAGATACCCATAGATGCTATAGCTAGAGCCATTAGGCTAGATAAAGAAATAAAGGGTGCCCAAATAGGAAAGGAAGAAGTAAAACTTGCACTATTCACTGATAATTTGATCTTCTATCTAGAAAATCCTGAAAACCCCACAACAAACCTACTAAAACTAATTGATGAGTTCAGCAAATTGACAGGATACAAGATTAATACACAAATATCAATAGTATTTCTATACACTACTGATGTGCAATCTGAGGAGGAAATCAGAAAAAATTCCATTTACAGTAGCGACTAAAAGAATTAGATATTTAGGAAAAAACTTAATCAAGGACATAAAGGACCTGTATTCAGGTTCAATGCAACCCCAACAATAATCTCAACTGCCTTTTTGCAAAAATGGAAAAGCCAATTATAAAACTTTTTTTGAAAGGGTAAATGGCCCTGGATAGACAAAAATTTCTTTAAAAAGGAAAACAAAGTTGGAGAACTCTCACTTACTGACTTTAAAGCATATACTTTAGCTACAGTGGTAATAAGAGCATGATACTTATGTAAAGACAGACAGATAGATCAATGGAACCGAACTGAGAACTCAGAAATAAACCCTCACATCTTCAGTTAAGTGATTTTTGACAAAGCTGTCAAGCCCTCCCAGCTGGGCCAGAAGAGTCTATTCAACAAATATTACTGGGAGAACTGGATAGCCATATCTAAAAGAAAGAAATTGGACCCCTATCTCACACTTTATACAAAAATTAACTCAAAATGGATCAAGAACCTAAATATAAAAGCAACAACCATATAACTCCTAGAAGAAAATGTAGGAAAACTTCAAGTTCTTGTGGCAGGTGGTAGTTTCTTAAACCATACACCCAAAGCATGAGCAACAAAAGAAAAAAATAGATAAATGCAACCTCCTCATTAAACGCTTTTGCACCTCTAAGGACTTTGTCAAAAGAGTGGAGAGGCAGCTGAGTCAATTGGAGAAAATATTTGGAAATCACATATCCTATAAGGGTTTAATAACCATGATATATAAAGAGATACTACAACTCAACAATAAAAAGACAAAGTACCCAATTAAAAAATGTGCAAAAGACTTGAAAAGACAATTGTCCAAAGAAGAAATACAAATAGTGAAGAAACACATGAAAAATTGTTCAACATCATTAGCGATTAGAGAAATGCAAATCAAAACTATGAGATACCATTTCACACTATTAGAATGGCCACTATTAATAAAGTCAAGAAACTGGAAGTGTTGGAGAGGGTGTGGAGAGAATGGAATGCTTATTCACTGCTGGGAATGTAGACTGGTGCAGCCACTGTGGAGGGCTGTTTGGCAGTTCCTAAGGAAGTTGAATATAGACTTGCCATGTGACCTGATAATACCATTACTAGGTATACCCAGAAGAACTGAGAGCAGTGACATGAACAGACAGCTGCACACCAATGTTCATAGCAGCATTAGTTACAATTTCCAAAATATGGGAACCCAGATGTCCGTCAACTGAGGAATGGATAAACAAACTATGGTATATTCACATGATGGAATATTATGCAGCAGTAAGAAGAAATGAAGTCATGAAGCATATGACAACATGGATGAACCTGGAAGACATTAAGTTGAGTGAAGCAAGCCAGACACAAAAGGACAAATACTGTATGATTGTGCTGTTATGAACTAAATGTATCATTTAACCTCATAGAGTTAATAATTAGAATATCGGTCACCAGAAAATAGAATGGGGGTAGAGAATGGAAAGCTGAGGGTTAATCTCTGAAGAATTGGTAAAAAATTGCTTGTACATCTTTGGAAATGAATAGAAATGGTGAAAGCATATCATGGTGTTTGTAACTAGCAGAGCTATTATACAGTTACTACAGTGGTTGAAAGGTATAATATAAGGTCATGTACATTATTAGAAGGAAAGCTAAAAAGTATAACATGGGACTATGTAACATAGTGAAACCTCATGCAAAATACAAATATGGGTGATATTGCATCTATAAGACTTTTTTACAAAACAGAAGTACAAATAAACTAAAGAAACAGAAACAGAATAGCAGCTATGTATGGCAGGGAAAGCATAGAAATATTGATAGGTGATGATGTTTGTTTGTTTGTGGTTGCTTCTTCTTATTATTATTATTGGAATAATTAAAATGCTCAAAAATTATTGAAGTGATGATTGCACAACTATGTGATTAAACTAAACACCATTGATTGTAAAAAAAATAAAATAAATAAAACAATTTAAATTATCAATCATAGGACTGCATCCCTTTATAGCAGCTGCAAGAAGGTTCATGTTATTTGCATTAGATCCAATGTCTTGGCATGCCTTTATATAATCCTGTAAATTAGCTCCAGCTTCCTTTATTGGATGTAAAGCCTCCTTACACTCACTGTTGGCATTATCAAAAGCTAACATCTGAATAAGCATTTCTCTCAGATCACATTGAGTTACTGTCTTGCTAACTATGTCTGCCAGCCTAGCTACAAATTCAACATAGGGTTCAGTATTTCCTTGAACAAATTTTGAAAATGATTGTACAGCCTGCCCAGGGGTGGATATTCATTGCTAAGTGGCTAGGCAGCACAAATGAACTTGTACTATGGCAACATGATCTTTTGGGTTTGGTGAGGAACCCCAGCCCATTGACCTCTTCTTAATATTTGTTCAGTGGTAACAGGCACTGGTGGATTTTGCTGTTGATTTCATTGTGCTATAATATTAGCTTCATCAGTCCACCAAGTTTTTAAAAATTGTAAAAATTCTGCCAAATTAAGAACAGTTTGAGCTAACATGTCCCAAACCCAGGGTATCAATCTGTCTGGTTACGCCAATCCTTGCACCAATCCTTGAGTATAAGGAGAATTTACACCATATTGAGTACATGCTTGCTTTTAATTTTTTGATAGTTTTGAAAGGAATAGGAGCATGATAAAATTGTATGCTTCCTTGGGGATTTTGAGCATCTACTGGAATTTGAGTAACTGTTACCCTGCCTTTCTGTACTGCTTGCTGACCAGGGAGATACAGAGTACCAGCAGAGCCTTGCATAGCTGAAGAGGCAGATATTGGAATTTCCACCATTTGAAGAAGTTGGAACATAGAAAATAGGGTATCAAAGTAAGTGAACTAAATATCAGTATTGGGATTCTCTGTAGATACTTAGCTGAAGGCTGAGATGTATACATCCAGATGGAGAAGCAACATAGCAAAAGAGACTACTTTAGGGCTGAGAGCAGAATATGAATACCAGAGTTCACTAAGTTCTGCAGGAAGCTGGATTCATGAACAATGCTCTTTAGTAAATGCCATGCCCTATGACTGAGGATAAAACAAAATAGATCTTACTTAACAAAGAATAATGTAAAGCATAAGAGGTTTAAAGGCATTGCCAGTAATTTATTGCTGTCCAGAACAGAATTCCATACCCCTGATTGACAAGATGATCTAAACTTCCTACATTGCATCATCTACAAAATGCAGCATATTATAAAAAATTACCAAACATAAGACAAAGTAAGGAAATGTGAAACATATTAATGAAAAAACATTGATAGAAACAGATTTCAGGTTGAAACTAAAGTTTGAATTAACAGCCAAGGACATTAAAACAGCCTTAAACATGTGTTAAAAACTTAAGGGAAGGATGATCCAATGAGGAGGCATAGGAAAAGTCACAACAGAAAAAAATGCAAAATAAAGATAAAATGAGCAAATATAAATTCTAGGAAGGCAAAGTAAAATATATGATGATGAAAAATGCTTTTGTTACAATTGTTGAAAAACACTCTTATAAATAAACTGCTAACTCTACTGCACAAATTATTTTAGGATATACTGTGGTGTTGTACAGTTCCATGGTTTTAAAAATTTATTTGGTAATGTATATAAAACTTAAAATTTTGCATTTAACCACTTTCAAATACAGAATTTAGTGTTGTTAATAGTCACCTTGTTGTGCTACCATCACTATCATCCATTAACAAAACTTTTCCATTACCCTAAACAAACCCTATAGCAATTAAGCATTGACACCCCATTCCCAACTCCATCCCCCACCCTGACCCTGGTAACTCATATACCATTTTATGATTCTATGAATTTGCACATTCTTATGATTTCTTCTCAGTGAGATCATACAATATTTGGCTTTTTGAGTTTTGCTTATTTGACTTAATATGATGTCCTCAAATTCTTGCATGCTGTATCACTTCATTCCCATTTGTGGTTGAATAATATCCCATTGTATGACTATACCAATTTTGCTTATCCATTCATATAATGATAGACATTTGGGTTCCTTCCACTTTTTGCCAAAGTTAAATAGTGCTGACATGATCACTGGTGTGCAAAGATCAGTTAGAGTCCATGATATCAAATTTTTACAGTATATACCTGGAAGTGGGATAACCAGGCCATACAGTGTTTCTATAATTAACATTCTGATGAAAGAGCAACTTTTCCACAACACCTGCACCAGCACAATTTTATCTTCACACCAACAATGAGCAATTATTCCCATTTCTCCATATCTTTCCAACATTTATTATTTTCTGTATTTAAGAGTATACATTCTAGTAGGTGTGAAATAGTATCTCATTGTACTTTCAACTTTCATTGCCCTATTGGGAATGATGTTGTGCATCTTTTAATGTGCCTATTGACCAATTATATCATCTTTGGAGAAAACTCTGTTCAAGTTTTGCCCATTTTAAAATTGTGTCATTTATCTTTTTGTTGTCAAATTGTAGGAGTTTTTTAAAAAATATTCCGATAATAAGCGTTTATCTGATATGTGATATCCAAATATTTTCTGATATTCTGTAGGGTTTTTTTTATTAATTTCATGATAAAGCATTTTGATGCACAAGAGCTTTTAATTGTGGTGAGGCACCTTTTATCTATTTTTTTTCCTTTTGTTCCTGAGCTTTAGATTTCTCTATGTTGCCTTCTAGGAGTTTGTCTTAGATTGCTGGCTGCTAAAGCAAATACCACAATGTGGTTTTAACTATAGGAATTTATTGGTTCATGGGTGTGAGGCTCACAGAAGTCCATAACCAAGGCAACAGAAAAGTGATTCTTTCTTCACAGTGTGGTGTTCTGTGGCTAGCTCCCAGGGATCATTTACCTTACCTTTTCTGTCACATGTCAATGCATAAGGCCATGTCATTCTCCTTTCTACTCTGGGCTCCACTGACTTCCATCCTCTTCTGTGGCTTTTGCACTGCATCTGAATTTCATTCACTTGTAAAGGACTCCAGTAACTGGATTAAAGCCCAACCTGATGGATTTGACCATACCTTTACTAAAACTGCCATATTCAAATGTTCTTATTTAAAACGGATTCACATCCACAGTAATGGCTAAGGTTAAGAATACGTGATATCTGGTGCATAATTCAATCTCCAACAGGTTTAATAATTTTGGTTCTTACTGCAGCTTTGTAATAAATTTAAAATTGGGAAGTTTTAATGCTGCAATTTCTTTTTCTTTTTCAAAAAGTTTCTGGATATTTGTTATTTTACCCTGTTTTAGTTTCCTGGCTAGTCTTGTTGAACAATGGAAATTTTTTCACTCATGTTTTGAGGCAGGAAAACATCAAGATGATGTTTTCTTCCTATGTGCTGTGACTTTCAGAAGCTGGCTACTGGTGATCCTTCTTCCTCAGTTTGCCACATGGCAAAGCAAATGGAGGCATCTCCTGCTCTCTCCCTACTCTTCTGGGTTGTGTCGATGTTCAAGTTCTTGTCTCTGGTAGTTTATCTCATGCTGTCTGAATTTCTTCTACTTACAAAGGATTCCCCTAATAGGATTAAGACCCATCCTGATTGGGATGAGCCACATCTCAACTGTAGTAACCTCATAGATGGGTTCACACCCACAGGAAAGGATTAGATTCAAGAACATGTTATTCTGGGATACAAAAGGATTCAAAATATCACACTGCACCTTCTGGACCCTCAAAAGACATTATTTCTTTATGCAAAATACATTAATTCCATCACAATATTCCAAAAGCCTTAAATCATTTCATTATCAATGGTAATTACAAAGCCTAATAAAAATCAGACATTGGTGTGGTCTGCCCTGGGGCACAATTCCCCTCTGTCTGTAGACCTGTGATCCCTAGAGAACAAGTTACATGCTTCAAATTTACCATAAAGGGATTGGCATAGGGTAAACATTTCCAGTGTTTTAGTGTTTTTACAGGAAGGGTGAATGATTTTGTCAAATAATTTTTTATATCAATTTAAAAGGTCATGTTCTTTTTTTGTTTTGATTGTTTTTTACTTTATTCTCTTTGTGTGGTATATCATAGTATTTTGTCCTCTTATTTTGAGCCATAATTGCATATTGTGATAAATTCCACTTAATCATGTGTAATTTTTTAATGTGCTGTTGGATTCAGTCTGATAGAATCCTGTTGAGTAGTTTTATATCTATATTCATAAGGGATATTGGCCAAAATTTTATTTTGTTATTTTTGTTTGCCTTTGGTATTAGGGTGATGCTCACCACATACTCTGTTAGGAAGTTGTCCCTCCAACTCAGGTTTTGGGAGTAATATGAACAGAATTGTGTTTTGGAATGTTTGTTGAAATTCACTGGTGAACCCATCTGGTCTGGTGATTTTGTTTGATATTGGGGTAGCAGATTACTGATTTGATCTCTTTAGTTGTTATTGTTCTGTAAATTGTTCTATTTTTTAATTCAGTTTATGATTTTTTTTGTCTTTCCAGGTTTGGTCAATTTCATATATTTTATCTAATTTTGGGGGGTACAATTGTTCATAGTATCCTCTTACGCTCATTTTTACTTCTGTGAGGTTGGTGGTAATGTAATTCCTTTCATTTCTGATTTTTATTATTTCTGTCTTCTGCCTTTTTTTCTACATCAGACTAGCTAAAGTTTGATTGATTTTACTGATCTTTACAAAGAAACAACTTTTAGTTTCATTGACCTTCTCTATATTGTTTTTATTCTCTATTTTATTTATCCCCACTATAATCTTATTATTTCCTTCCAATTGCTTGCTTGGGGTTTATTTTTCTCTTATAGTTATATTACTTCAAGTTGTGAAGTTAGGTTTTCTATTGAAATCTTTCTCCATTTCTGTTGTCAGTGTTCAGAGTTATAAATTTCATTTTATTGCATCTGTAAGATTTGGTGTGTTGTGTTTTGTTCATTCATTTCATGATATTTCCTATTTGTGCATTCCTCACTTTAATAATTCTTAGAGCACTTTCATTATTCCATTATTATTAATAATAATAATGAACAAAAAACAAACAACAAAAACTCATCACCTTTCAGTCTCTCCATGCTGACTCTGCTGTACATAGTTGCTATTCTTTTTCCTTCTTTCTAGTATATTTGTATTTATATTTTGTAAAAGCAGTCTTATATATGCAATATCACCCATATTCCTGGTTTACATGAGGTTTTACTATCTTATACAGTCCTATGTTACAGTTTTTAGCTTTTTTCTAGTAATATGCATGACCTTAGACTTTCCCTTAAAATCACTGTCATACCCACATAATAGCACTGCTAGTTACAACACCATGATCTGCTTTCACCATTTTTATTCACTTCCAAAGATTTACAAACAATCTTTTTACCAATTATGCATGCATTAACCCTTAGCTTTTCACTCTCTGTCTTACTTCAATTTTCTAGTGACCTATATTTTAATTATTAACTCCATGAGCTTACACAATATAATTAATTCATAATAGCACAATTATACAGTATTTGTCTTTTTGTGTCTGGCCTGCTTCACTCAATATAATGTCCACCAGTTATATCCATGTTGTCTTATGCTTCATGATGTCATTTCTTCTTACCACTATATAATAATATACTTCTTAATTTCCTCAAATCAGAAAATTTTACAGTTGTGCTGTGTTATTATTTTCCAGCATCATTTCAGTGCTGTCAGAAAAGATTCATTGTATGATTTTTGATCTTCTTAAATTTATTAAATCTTGTTTTGTGGCCTAACATTTGATCTACCTTGAAGAATGACCCACATGCACTAGAGACGATTATCAGCACTTATATATTTTATTCCTCTACATACAGGCCTCCATGTTTTTTTTATAAGAAAATGCTTTATTTTATAGGGACTCCCTATTTTTTCCTTTTTATCAAACTTTATTTTTAAGAAGTTTTAGATTTCAGAAAAATTACATCAATATGTAAAGGATTCCCCTATACCCCACCCCTCTCCTTCCCACATTTTCCCCTGTTAATAACATCTTTCAATAGTGTTGGACATTTGTTACAATTGCTGAACAAATATTGAAGCATTGCTACTAACCAAGGTCTACAGTTTACATTATGGTTTACACTTTGCACAGCACAAGTTTGTAAATTTTGATAAAATGTATAAAGCAATATCATGCAATATCATGCAATATCATGCAGAACAATTTCAATGTTCTGAAAATGGCCCCCTGCTACACCTATTTTCTCCCTCTCTCCTCAGACAAGTCTTCATTTCAATGTTACAAGTTCATCCATTATTAGAATTGCAATAAGTCTACTTTTGTCCATAGTTGCACTTCCCCCTTGTTCTAGTCAGGGTTCTCATGGGAAACAGAATCAACACGAGATCTCTGTTAAAAATATAAGATTTTATAAGAGTCTCTCACATGACCATGGGGATACACAAGTTCAGGTTCCGCTGGCAGGCTGCAAGCCAGGGGCTCCGATGAAAGACTGATTAAGGGTCGTCGATGAGTTCCTGGGAGAAGTTCGCTGTCAAACGACGAGCTGGGAAATTCTCTCCGAATGTTGAAATCAGTTCCCTTTTATAAGCAGTCAACTGAATGGATAACAGCGTCATCCATTCTTCATCCAATCTTGCTGATTGATGCAGATGCAATTAGCCCCAGGCTTGCTGGACCCA
>PVKH010047268.1:0-10312 GCA_004027955.1 Chaetophractus vellerosus | reverse complement strand
CCAGATCTCAGCTTCAATGCTTTTCTCCTTAAAGGTGTTTCTCCTTCCATGTCTCCTTTCCATTTTCTTTTTCATTCAAGTGAACAGTGGTTTTGTTCATACAGTTCTCTTAAAAACTTTGTTGGTTTAGCATGCAGGAAGCAGGGCTCCAAACCATCAGATAGTAAGACTTTCCACAAGTCTTTCCTAGATAACTGCATCTTCAATTCTGATTTACAATTTCCAGGTTTACCTAAATCTTCAAAAGGGGCACTTTGATTTGGAAACTTGATTTCCAGAAACTTGGACATTCTGGAATCAGTTTATGTTTTCTTTGTGCCCAAAAGTTCATTCTTCAGTGTATTTCTTTCATCTAGCATTTTGCTATGAGCTACAAGGAGAAACCAAGACACATTCTCCAGGTTTACTTTGGGAAGTAATTCAGCTAAATGCTCAGGTTCACCATTTTCAAATTCTGCCTTCCTATTAACACCAGGAGTTAATATTGCTAAGTTTTCTGTAACTTCAAAACACAGATCACCTTTCCTCCAGTTTCCAATAATAGTTTCATCATTAACTTCTAAGGCATTCTCCTAGTACTACCATGCCCTGTGATTAAAGTCAATGGAAAATTGCAACAAACCAATTCAAGTAGGACTAACAATGGCCAGAATCTTCTGGAATGAAGGTTTGGGTCACCCCACCTGGCAAGGAACCACGGCCAGCTGAGATGCTTGCTGAGGGTAATGGGAACATGGAATGGGTAGTGGAAGAAGGTAATGATAAATATGAACTTCGACCACGTGACCAGTTACAGAAATGAGGACTGTAATAGTCATGCACCCTTCTTCCCTGTTTTGTTATGAGTATTACTGTATATGTACACAAAATTAATTTGTTGTTTTCTTCCCCAGCCTTTTCCCCTATCATATGAAAAGTTGTATTAATTTCATCTCATAATTTTTAAGGATGTCAAGTTTAAGAATGAATATTGCCCAAGGTCTTGCACCATATTCTGTGGGGAATTAATGTGTTTCTGGTTTTATGCAGGGGAGTTCAACATTGTTAGGCAGAAATATATATGTATGCCTGTATGTTATTGTTTTTAATTAGAAACTAAGTATGGTTTAAGGTAATGTGTATGGTTGCCGAGTTGACAAGGGGTGGACTGTGATAGTTAGGCTAATGTGTCAAATCAGCCAGGTAATTGTGCCCAGCTATTAGGTCCAGCAAGCACTGGGCTAATTGAGTTTACTGCATGGATGGCTGATTATATCTGCATCAATCAGCAAGATTGGACCAAGAATGGATGACACTTTTATCCATTTAGTTGACTGCCATAAAAGGGAACTGATTTCAACATTCAGAGAGAATTTCCCAGCTCGTCATTTGACAGCGAACTTCTCCCAGGAACTCATCAAGGACCCTTCATCAGCCTTTCATCGGAGCCCCTGGCTTGCAGCCTGGCAGTGGAACCTGGACTTGTGTATCCCCACGGTCATGTGAGAGACTCTTATAAAATCTTATATTTTTAACAGATATCTTGTGTTGATTCTGTTTCCTGAGAGAACCTTAACGAGAACAGGCATCATAGAAAGTCTCTTTAGTGTCCATATTACTTTCAACAGTCTCTTTAAAGTGATCTAGGCCTTTTCCATCAAGCATTTCACAATTCTTCCCCAAAATACCCCTTACCCATTTATAAAACCATTCCAACATTTGGTAATTGCAAAAAGCACTCACCCCACTCCTAGGTACCAATTCTGTATTAGTCAGCCAAAAGGGTGCTTTGCAATATACTAATAATTGGTTGGTCTTTATAAAGGGTATTTATTTGGGATAGAAGCTTACAGTTACCAGGCTACAAAGCATAAGTTTCTTCCCTCACCAATGTCCATGTGTTGGAGCAAGACTGCTGCCAATGTCTCCAGTGTTCAGGCTTTTGGGTTCCTCTGTTCCCTGGGCTGCATTTCTCTCTGGACTTAGCTTCTGTTTCCTCCACAAGTTTAGCTGTAGACCATGAGGCTCTCTATGCTTTGTGTCTCTCCACAAGGCCAGCTGTAGACGATCAGGCGAACGGCTCACTTGTCTTCTCCTGGAGCACTCCTCTCCAACATCAGAACTGCATCTCAAAAATCTGCTTCTCAAATCTGCTGCCTTGCTTTTTACACTTGAGACCACTCCCACTGAGGGGCGGGGCTCAATGCCCTCCTGACATGGCCTAGTTTACACCCTAATCATAAACCAATCATACCCAGATGAACAGATCAGTTTACAAGTATGATTCAATATCGACTTTTGGAATTCATAATTACATCAAACTGTAACAGGTAGTTTGTCTTTTTATTGTTGAGTTGTATGATCTCTTTTTGTATCATATATATTAAACTCTTATCAGATATGTCATTGTCAAATATTTATGCCCATTGAGTTGGCTACCTTTTCCCCCTTTTGCAAAGTCTTTGTGGTGCAAAAGTGTTTAATTTTGAGGAGGTTCCACTTATCTAGTTTTTTCTTTTGTTGTTCATGCTTTGGGTGTAAGGTTTAAGACATTACCATCAACCATAACATCTTGATGATGTTTTCCTACATTATCTTCTATGAGTTTATTTTTGTCTCTCTTATATTTAGGTCCTTGATCCATTTTGAATTAATTTTTATAAGGTGTACAATAGGGGTCTTCTTTTTTCTTTTGGATATGCCTCTCCAGTTATCGCAGCACCATTTGTTGAATAGTCTGTTCTGACCCAGCTGGGAGGACTTGACTACCTTGTCAAAACTAACCTGACTGTAGATGTGAGGGTCTATTTCTGAGTTCTTGAATCAATTCCATTGGTCAATGTATTTGTTTTTATGCCAGTGCCATGCTGTTTTTACCATTGTATGTAGGTAGTATGTTTTAAAGTCTGGAAGTGAGAGTCTTCCCAATTCATTCTTTTTTTTCACATATTTTTGGCTTTTCAGTTCCCTTTACCCTTACAAATAAATTCAATAATTAGATTTCCCACTTCTGCAAAAAGGCTTTTGAGATTTTCATAAGGGTTGCATTGAATCTGTTAATCAATGTGGGGAGAATTTACATCTTAATGATATTTAGTCTTCCAACCCATGAACATGGAATGTCCTTACATTTATTTATGTCCTCTTCAGTTTCTTTTACCAATGTTTGTAGCTTTCTGAATAAAGGTCTTCTATGTCCTTGTTGAGTTTTAGTCCTAAAAATTTTATTTTAGTTGCTATTATGAGTGTAATTTTTTCCTGATTTCCACCACAGATTACACATCAGTAGTGTAAAGAAATGCTATTGATTTTTGTGTATTAATTTATTATCTCACCACTATAGTGAACTTATCTATTAATTCTAGTGGCTTTCGTGTGTATTTTTCAGGATATTGTAGATATAAGATCATATCATCTGCTAATAGTGAATATTTTACTTCTTCCTTTCTTATTTGGTGTGTGTTATTTCTTAATCTACGCTAATTTCTCTAGCTAGAATCTTTAGCACAATACTGAATAAGAATGGTGACAGTAGGCATCATTGTTCCTGATATCAGGTGGAAGCTTTCAGTCTTTCACCACAGAGTACTATGCCAGCTGTAGGTTTTTCATATACACACTTTATCATATTGAGAAAGCTTCTTTCTTTTCCCATGTTTTGGAGTGTTTTTTTTTTTCCAATAATGGGTGTTGTAATTGTTGAAATGCCTTTAAAACATCAACGGAGAGGATCATGTGATTTTTCTTCTTCAATTTATCAAAGTGGTTTATTACACTAATTTATATTCTTGTGTTGAACTTAGCTTGCATACCTCGGATAAAACCAAATTGATCATGGTGCATAATTCTTTTAATGTGCTTTTGGATTCTGTTTGCAAGTAATTTGTTGAGGATTTTTGCATCTATATTCCTTAGAGATATTGGTCTATAATTTTCTTTTTTTGTAGTCTCTTTATCTGGTTTTTGTATTGCAGTGATGTTGGATACAAAGAATGAGATTTATAGCATTCTTTTCTGTTCAATTTTTTGGAAGAGCTTGAGCAAATTTGTTATTAGATCATCTTTGAATGATTGGTAAAATTCACCTGTGAAGCCAACTGGTCCCCGGCCTTTTCATTTTTGTTAGGTGTATTAGTCAGCCAAAGGGGTGCCTTTGCAAATTACCAATGATTGGTTGGTCTTTATAAAGGGAATTTATTTGGGGTAGAAGCTTACAGTTACCAGGTCACAAAGCATAAGTTTCTTCCCTCACCAAAGCCCATGTGTTGGAGCAAGACAGCTGCCAATGTTTGCCAGGGTTCAGGCTTCTTGGTTTCCTGGGGCTGCATTTCTCTCCAGGTTTAGTTCCTCTGTTTCCTCCACAAGGTCAGCTGTAGACTATCAGGTGAATGGCTCACTTTTCTACTCCTGGGGCATTCCCCAACATCAGAACTGCTTCTCAGAAACTGTTTCTCAAATCTGCTCCCTATTTTTGCCTTGCCTTTTATACTTGAGACCACACCCACTGAGGGGTGGGGCTCAATGTCTTACTGACGTGGCCCAGTTAATACCCTAATCATAACCAAATCATTCCAGATGAACAGATCAGTTTACAATCATGATTCAATATGGATTTTTGGAATTCATAATTACTTCAAACTGTAACAGGTTTTTGATAACTATTTCAATCTCTTCACTTGTGATTGGGTGGTTGAGATCTTCTATTTCTTCTGGGGTTAGCATAGGTAATTTGTGAATTTCTAGGAATTTGTCCATCTCCTCTACATTGTTTAGTCTTTTGGCATACAGTTGTTCATAGTACCTTTTTATGAACTTTCTTATTTCTGTGGGATTGGTGATAATGTCTCCCCACCCCCTCATTTCTGATTATATTTATTTCTGTCTTCTCTCTTTTTTTCTTTGTCAGTCTAGCTAAGGGTTTGTTGATTTTGTTTACTTCTCAAATAATCAACTTTTTTGATATTTTCTTTTTTTGTTGTTCTCAAATTCATTTATTTCTGTTTTGATCTTTACTATTTCCTTTGTTTGGCTTGGTTTGGGATTAGTTTGCTGTTGTTTTTCTAGTTCTGCTAGGTGTGCAGTTAGATCAACAGTTTTAGCTCTTTCCTCTTTTTTAATGTAAACATTGATGGCTATAAATTTCCTTCTCAGCACTGACTTTTCAGTGTCCCATAGGTTTTGATATATTGTGTTCTCATTTTCATTCATCTCAAGATATTTGTGAATATCATGCAAATTCTTCTTTTATCCACTGATTATTTGAGTGTGTTGTTTAATCTCCATATATTTATTAATTTTCACTTTTACCATCCATTATTGATTTCCAACCTCATTCCATTTTGATCAGAGAAAGTGTTTTGTGTAATTTAAATCTTTTTAAATTTGTTGGTATTTGTCTTTGACTGAACATATGGTCTATCTTGGGGAAAGATGCATGAGCACTTGAAAAGAAAGGATAACCTGCTGCTTATTTCTGTTAGGTCTAATTCATTTATCATATTATTCCAGCTCCCTGTTTCTTGATTTATCTTCTGTCCCAATGTTTTATCCAATACTGAGAGTGGTGTATCATTGTAGAGTTATCTATTTCTCCTTTCAGTTTTGCCAGTGTATTCCTTATGTATCTTGGGGCATTTAGGATAGGTGCATAAATATTTAATATATTTATTTCTTCTTGGTGAATTGCCCCTTTTATTAATATACAATGAACTTCTTCATCCCTTATAACAGTTTTACATTTAAAATCCATTTTGTCCAATATTAGTATCACTACTCCAGCTCTTTTTTGGTTACTATTTGCATGGAATACCCTTTTCCAAACTTTCACTTTTAATCTAGTTGTTTCCTTATGACTGAGATAGGTCTTCCGTTGACAACACATAGTAGATCATATTTTTTTATACATTCTGTCAGTCAATGTCTTTTGGCTGGGGTTTTCAAACCATTAACATTCAATGTTATTATAGTAAAGGAATTACATACTTCATCCATTTTTTCCTTCAGTGCTCTGTTGTCATATAGTTTTATTGTCTGCCTTCTTATCCTTTAGTTTACTCTTCCTAATGCTCTTTATTTCTAAACTCTTCTCCAAATCTCTTGCCCTTGTTTTTTTTTCCCCTTTCATATTAAAGCACTTCCATAATATCGTTTGAAATTCTGTTCTTTTGGTAAAATATTTTATTAGTTTTTGTTTGCTTGTGAATACTTTGAAATTACCTTTATTTTTGACAGACAGTTTTGCTTGATACAGAATTCTTGGCTGGCAGGTTTTCTTTTTCAGTACTTTAAATACATCATACCACTTTCTGATGAGAGGTCAGCACTTAATCTTATCGAGTTTCCCTTGTATATGATGCTTAGCTTTTCTCTTGGTGCTTTCAGAATCTCTCTTTAGCTCTGATATTTGTTATTCTGAATAGTAGGTGTCTCTGGGTAGGTCTATTCCAATTTATTCTCTTTCGATGTGTTGTTCTTGCATATTGATATTTATGTCTTTCTAAAGGTATGGGAAGTTTTCAGTCATTATTTCCTCAAATATTCTTTCTGTGTCTTCCATTCTCTTCTCCTTCTGGGACACCAATAATGTGAATATGTGTTCTGTGTTGTCATTCAATTCCTTGAGACTCTATTCCATTTTTTTCCATTCCCTTCTCTTTCTGCTTTCCTGTCTTTTCCAGTTCAGATGTTCTGTCTTCAAAATCACTAATTCTGTCTTCAAGCAGTTCTAATCTGCTCTTATGTGCCTCTAATGTATTGTTAATCTTTTCTATTGTGTCTTTTCATGCCCATAAGCTCTTTTAGTTTTCTTTTCAGTCTTTCAAATTATTCTTTATGCCTTCCCAGTGTCTTCTTAATATTATTTCTTTCTTTAGTCAAATTTTCTTTAATTTCTTTGGAGTGATTTAGGAGAGTGTGTGATTAACACTTATTGATTGTTTTTAATCCTGTGTCTCCTCAGAATACTGGGTTAGTTCTTTTGGCTAGGCCATCACTTCTCATTTCCTAGTATGGCTTGTAATTTTTTGTTGATGTCTAGATATCTGAATATGTTGGTGAATTTACACTGATGGCCAATTTCTCTCTTGCTTATTGTTATTTTTTTTTTGTTTCCCAAACAGCCCTTCTTTGATATTTGGATAACCTTATTCTAAGATTTGAAAATTGCTCAGCTTAAGCTATGAAAATCAGGCCAGAGGCTTACTATTGGGGTGCAGATTTTCTGTAAATTACTTTGGGTAGTATTGATATCTTAACAATATTTAGTCTTCTGATCCCTGAACACAGAATGTCCTTCCATTTATTTAAGATGTCTATAGTTTCTTTTATTTATTTTATTATTATTTTTTAAAGATTTATTTTTTATTTATTACATTCCACCCCCGCCCTTTCTGCTTGTTCTTGCTGTGTGTCCATTCTTGTGTTCCTCTCTGTCCACTTTTTCTCCCCCCATTGCGGCAATGTGCTGAGACCAGTCACCACGCAGGTGGCTTTGCCTCGCTTGTGGGCAGCTTCTGCTTCCATTCACGGCTGGCTCTGCTTCAGTTCATGGGTGGCTGGCTGCGCTCTGTTTGTGGGTGACCTGCCCTGCCCATGGTGGCTTTGCCTTGTCCATGGCAGCTTTTTGCCTTGCCCACAGTGGCTCTGCCACCCCATGGTGGCTTGCCTTTCTCAAGGAGGTCTGCCTGCTAGGAGAGGTCCCCGGGAACTGAACCCGGGGCCTCCCATGTGGTGTATACTGGTGCCCTATCCACTGGGCTATATGGCCAGCCCCCTTTAGTTTCTTTTAGAAATATTTTGTATTTCTCTGAATACAGGTCTTTTATGTCCTTGGTTAAGTTTATTCCTAAATATTTGATTGTTTAATTCAGTATTATAAATGGATTTTTTTTCTTATTTCCTCTTTGATTGTAAATCAGTAATGCATAGAAACTCTATTGATTTTTGCATATTAACCTTGTATCCTGCCACTTTGCTTAACTCAATTATTAATTCTAGTAGCTTTGTTGAGGATTTTTCAGAATTTTCCTGATGTAGGATCATGTCATCAGTGAATAGTGAAGTTTTACTCCTTTCTTTCCTATTTGCATGACTTTTATTTCTTTGTCTAGTCTAATTGCTCTAGCTTGAAGTTCTAGCACAATATTGAATAATAATGGTGGCAGTGGGCATCCTTGTCTTGTTCCTGATCTTAGTGAGACAGCTTTCTGTCTTTTACCATTGAGTACAATGCTACCTGTATGTTTTTCATGTATGCACTTTACCATATTGAGAAAGCTTCCTTCTATTCCTATCATTTGGAGTGTTTTTAATCAAGAAAGGGTGCTGTATTTTGTCAAATGTCTTTTCTGATGATCATGTGATTTTTCCTCTTTGGTTTATCAATGTGGTTTATTACACTAATTATATTTCTTCTGTTGAACCACCATTGCATACCTGGGATAAAACCCACTTGATCATGGTGTATAATTCTCTTAATGTGCTTTTCGATTCTGTTTGCAGGTATTTTGTTGTTGGAGATTTTTGAATCTATATTCATTAGAGATATTGATCTGTGATTTTCTTTTCTTTGTAGTATCTTTATCTGGTTCAGGCATTAGGTTGATGTTGTTTTCAGAAAAATGAATTTATGTTATGATAAATAAATTGATTCCTGTTCAATTCTTTGGAAGAGCTTGAGCAAGATTGGTATTATTTCATCTTTGAGTGGTTGGTAGAATTCATCTGTGAAGCCATCTGGTCACAGGCTTTTCATCTTTAGGAGGTTTTTGATGACTGTTTATTGTCTTCACTTGTGATTTTTGTTTTGAGGTCTTCTATTTCTTCTAAAGTCAGTGTAAGTGTTTCATGTGTTTCCAGGTATTTGTCCATTATATCTACATTTTCTTGTTTTTTAGCATACAGTTGTTCATAGTATCCCCTTATGAATCCTCTTATTTCTATGGGGTCAGTGGTGATGTCCTCCATCTCACTTTTGATCTTATTTATTTGTGTCTTCTCTCTTTTTTTCTTTGTCAGTCTAGCTACAGGTTTGTCAACTTTTGGTTTTGTTGACTCTGATTTTTTGTTCTAAATTTCATTTATTTCTGCTCTGATCTTTATAATTTCTTTCGTTTGGGTAGGTTTTGAACTGGTCGGCTGTAATTTTTTAGTTATTCCAGATGTGCAGTTAGATCATCAATTTTAATTCTTTCTTTTTTTTAAAGGTAAGCATTGAGGGCTATAAATTTCCCTCTCAGCAGTGCCTTTGTTGCTCTCCATAGATTTCTTTTTGAGATTTATTATTTATTTATTATATATCCCCCCCTTTCCGCTTGTTCTTGCTGTGTTCATTTTTGCATTCTTCTGTGTCTGCTTGTCTCCCCCCACTGCAGTGACCCACCAAGTCAGCTCACTGTGTGGCATCCTATCTGCTTGCTGTGGCTTGCCCTGCTCACAGGGGCTTGCCCTGCTCATGGGGGCTTGCCCTGCCAGTGGCAGCTTGCCCTGCCCATGGCAGCTTGCCTTCTCAAGGCAGTCTGCCTGCCCAAGGAGGCCCCAGGAACCAAAACCGGGGCCTCCCATGTGGTAGACCAGAGCCCTACCCATTGTGCTACAGCTGGCTCCCTCCCATAGATTTTGATATGTTGTGTTTTCATTTCCATTTGTCTCAAGATATTTACTGGATTATCTTGCAATTTCTTCTTTGGCCCACTGATTGTTTAAAACTTTGTTGTTTAATCTCCATATTTTTATGACATTTCCCTTTTTTGGTCAATTATTGTTTTCCAGCTTCATTCCAGTATCATCAGAGAAAGGGTTTTGTAAAATTTCAATCTTTTTTAATTTATTGAGACTTTTCTTGTGACCCAATATATGGTCTGTCTTGGAGAAGGATCCATGAGCACTTGAAAAGAATGTATATCCTTCTATTTTGGGGTGCAATGCTCTATAGATGTCTGTTACATCTAGTTCATTTATCATATTATTCATGTTCTATGTTTCTTTATTTATCTTCTGTCCAGATGTTCTATGCAATACTGAGAGTGGTGTATTGAAGTTTCCAGCAATTATTTTAGACACATCTATTTCTCCTTGTAACTTTGCCAGTGCATGCTTCATGTATCTTATAGCACTGTGGTTAGTTACACAACTATTCAGAATAGTTATTTCCTCTTGTTGAAATGCCCACTTTAAAAAATATATTATGAACTTCTTAATCCCTTATAAGAGTTTGCATTTAAAAATCTATTTTGTCTGATATTAGTATCACTGATCTAGCTCTTTTTTGGTTACTATTTGCATGGAATACTTTTTCCAACCATTCACTTTTTAAATAATATTTTATTTTATTTTT
>PVKH010047267.1:0-10329 GCA_004027955.1 Chaetophractus vellerosus | reverse complement strand
CCCTGCCCGTGGCGGCTTTTGCCTGTCCGTGGCAGCTTTTTGCCCTGCCCACGGCGGCTCCGGCCCGCCCATGGCGGCTTGCCATTCTCAAGGCGGTCTGCCCGCTAGGAGAGGTCCCCGGGAACCGAACCCAGGGCCTCCCATGTGGTTTCCCAGCGAGCTCTTTATCCACTGAGCTATCTAGCCGGGCCCTAGAGTTCTTTATATATCCTGGATATTAAGCCCTTATCAGATATATGTTTTACAACTATTTTCCCCATTCTATAGAATGTCTTTTTTTTCTTGATAATGTCCTATTATGCACAAAAGTTTTAATTTTGATGAAGTCTAATTTATCTACTGGTTTCTTTTGCTGCTCTGCTTTTTATGTTATATTTAAGAATCCATTGCTAAATATCAGGTCACAAATATTTACTCCCATGTTATCTTCTGAGATTTTTATAATTTTAGCTTTTATTTAGGCCCTTGATCCATGAGTTAAGTTTTGTATATGGTGAAATGTAGGTGTTAGGATATCCAGTTTTTCCAACACCATTTATTGGATACCCTTTTTTCCCCATCGCATATACTTGGCCCCTTGTCAAAAATCAATTGGCCATAGATTAGATTGTCTATTTAATTACATTTGATCCTATTCCATTGGTCTACTTGTAATCCTTATGCCAATACCAAGAGTTTTGATTACTTCCTAGAAAACACTGTTTTGATTGATGTAGCTTTATAGTAAGTTTTGAAATCACATGGTATGAGTCCTCCAATTTTGTTCCTTTTTTTTCAAACATTGTTTTGGCTATTCAGTGCTGCTTGCAGTTCCATGTGAATTTGAGGATCAGCTTTTCCATTTGTGCAAAAAAGGCTGCTGGAATTATGATAGGGATTGTATAGAATCTATAGATTGCTTTGGGTAGTATTGACATTTTAACAAAATTAAGTCTTCTAATCTATGAACATGGGATATCTTGTCATTTATCTGTCTATGCTAGTTTCTCAGGTATGCCACAGACCAAGACACATGTGCATACCAAAAAGAAAAAGAAAGAAAGAAAAAAAGAAATGGAAGGAAGGAAGGAGGGAGGGAAGGAAGGAAGGAAGGAAGGAAGGAAGGAAGGAAGGAAGGAAGGAAGGAAGGAAGGAAGGAAGGAAGGAAGGAAGGAAGGACAACCAAAAAGCCCTGGAAATTGCCAGTTGGAAGTTAAAATGGAGGTTATTATCCATGCTGATCCCTCAGGGATTCACAAGAACAAAAAACACCCACCCTTGCCACAGTTAACCACAGCCTGATACAATTTTGTGTTCAGTGTTAAGGGCCTTAATTTACTCACTTAATTTTCCAGCACTATAGAAATAAGAAATTCCATATCTTAAGCCAAATCCAAGAAATACAAATATTTGCATAAATGAATTTTTCATATTCCCATATATATATAAATATACATGCAGTTTAGTTTTTTTATCCAATCCTAAGATGTTCCCTTTTTATCACCATAAAAGTCATGTTCTCTAAAAATAAAAGCATTAGTCAGGGTGCAGAATATTTAGAACTACTCTTTGGGGTCTAATCCTGACACAAATCTATTTCTTATGAACTCTTATCTCTTGCCAAGTGCTTCCCAGTTAGCCCTAAAATCAAGATGACTCTAATAGCAAGGTTCTTAAATTAATAAATATTTTCTTCCCCATCCAGGATCTATACATCAAAATACTGCAATATTGAATTAAATAAATCTTATATAGTAAATAGTGGATATTGATAGAATAAATATGTATATAATAAATTTATAAAATAATAAATAAAAAGTCAATTAAAGGAACTTCTGGGAAAGTTGGCAGAGTAAGTAGATTCAGGACTAATTCCATCCACCAAACAACTATTAAACATGCAGGAACTTTCTGAAACAACTATTTGGAACTCCAGAGACAAGAAGAACACTGTATATCATCCAGGGTAGAACAGGATGAAGAGGCAAATAAATTATATTAATGGACTGTAAATTGCTCTATCTTTGTGGCAGCTACCAGTGCCCATCTCCCACACTCAAGGCAGGCTTCAGCAGGATGCAGTTCCTGGTTAGCTGCTACTTACAGAAAAGGACGTAAAAATTCTCATCCCAAAGAATGGGGTTTACATTGCTGATCACTGATCATGGTTTTGATTGGTGAATTGGGATCGCTGTGTCTCAGCTCTGAGGGCAGCTATTGTTTCAACCCTAACCAAACAGGAGCAGAAGTGGTAGAAATTTACAGCTGCAGTGCTTCTTCAGGGTTGTGGAGGAAAATTAGCTGAAGGGCTGCATTTGCTAGGCAGGTCAGGAAAGCTCAGGCTTTGTGAGAGGTTGGAGAATTTGCTGGTGCCCTCTCCGACTGCCTCTATGGGTCACTTTTGAGCCATTCTAAGTCCTCTGCATGGATATCTGACCCCATTTTAGCTGAGAAAGACTGAATTGGAAAAGTCTTCCCTGGAGTGACCCTTCTAGAATTTGTTCTCAAGGCAAAAACCAGCAAAAGTAGTAGAAAAGAATCATAGAGGCTGAAAATCTGTGACAAAAGCCTGCAGGCTTCAGCTATCTGGTTGAGAGAGATTTGTTCCGGGGTAACAGAGGGGAAAACCAAACATTGATAAACAAAGGAAGTCCAAACAGAACTAGTGGCTTGAAGACCACAATAATTGAAATTAAAAATGTCCAGGAGGTTTTCAAGAAAAGATTGGAGCTGGAACAAGAAATAACCAGTGAACTTGAATGTAGGACACTAGAAATGATTTAGGCTGAGGAGGAGAAAGAGAAAAGAAATATTAAAAGAAAAAATAGCCTAAGATACCTGTGGGACACCAAGAACAAAAATATATACATTATAGGAGTCCCAAAAGGAGAAGAAAGAGAGAAAGAGGAAGAAAGAATATTCAAAGACATAATGAAAGAGAATTTCCCAAACTTAGCAAAAGATGTGTATAGGCACATCCAAGAAATTCAGAGAACATCAAACAAGATAAACATAAAGGAAAATACACCCCATCATATATTGCTTACACTATTAAATTCAAAGGACAAAGAGAGAATTCTGAAGGCCACAAGAGGAAAGCAACATGTTATGTATAAGGGAGTCCCAATAAGACTGAGTGCCAATTTCTCAACAAAAAGCCATGGAAGCAAGAAGGCAGTGGGTTGAAATACTTAAATTGTTGAAGGAAAACAACCACCAGTGAAGAATTTTATATCCAGCAAGACACTCTTTAAAAAATGAGGAAGAGATTAAGTCATTCTCAGATAAACAAAAGCTCAGGGAGTTCATTACCACTAGACTTGCTCTACAAGCAATTATAAAGAGGGTTCTTGAGACTGAAATTAAAGGACACAAGGCAATGTTTCATAGCAGCATAAATAAAGTCCTGTGCTAAATTAATCGTTTGGATCATTATAAATGATAATTTGGTATCAAATCCATTATAATTGTTATATATTTAGGATGTTCTAATTCTATGGTAACCACAAAGAAAACAGATTAAAAAATATTTCCAGATAGATATATGGTAGAACACAAGAAAACAAATAAATATGAAACTAGGACTCAGCAAAAGTGAGACAAAAAATGTATAAGATTCACAAAGTCTAAGTAGTAAAATGTCAGAAGAAAGACCTGTATTATTTGTAGTGACTTTAAATATAAATGAATTAAACTGTTCAGTCAAAAAGCAGAGATTGTAGAATGGATGAAAAAGCATGACCCAACTATATGCTCTCTGCAAGAGACTCACCTTAAAGTCAAAGATATAAGTAGGTTGATGGTTAAAGTATGGAAAAACTATACAGCATGCAAGTAGTAACCAACGGAGAGCTGAGGTGGTTAAACTAATATGGAATAAAATAGGTTTTCAGTAAAAAACAGTTACAAGGCACAAAGTTAGTCATTACATACTGATAAAGGGGACAAATCAATAGGAAGATGTAACAATTATAAATATATGTACATCTAACAGCAGAGCCACAAAATATATGAAGCAAATGCAGATTTGAAGGAAGAAATAGATGGCTCCATTTCGTAGGAGACTTTAACACACCACTCTCAATAATGGATAGAAAATCTAGTCAGAAGATCAATAAGGAACTAAGTACTTAAATGATATACTAAACCAACTAGATTTAACAGGCACATATAGAATACTGCACACAATTAAAACAATACACATTCTACTCAAATTCACATGGATCATTCTCCAGGATAGACCATGTGTTGCATCACAAAACAAGTCTCAAAAAATTTAAAAATCTTGAAATCATACAATGTATATTCTCCAACCACAATAGAAGGAATCTAGAAATCAATAACAGAGGGAGAAAGGGAAAATTCACAAATATGTGGAAATTAAACAACACATTCTTAACAGCCAATCAGATAAAGAAGAAATAAGAAGCAAAATTAGGAAATATCTTGAGGTGAATGAAAATGAAAATACAACATACCAAAACTTATGGGATGTAGTGAAGGCAGTTCTGAAAGGGAAATTTATGGTTCTCAGTGCATACATTAAAAAAAGAAGAAAGACTTCAAATCTTGGACCTAACCTCAAAACTGGAAAAGCTAGAAAAAGAAGAGCAAAATAAACCCGAAGCAAGCAGAAAGAAGAACTAAGAAAGATTAGAGTGGAGATAAATGAAATAGAAAAAAATAGAGACAATCAACAAAACCAAAATTTGTTTCTTTGAAATGATCAAAAAAAAATAACAAAACTTTGGCTAGATGGGATACTAGAGAAGATAACAAATAATGAAAATCACAATTGAAAAAGGGCATATTACTACTGACCCTGCTGAAACAACAGGGTTTATAAGTGGTTACTATGAACAACTGTATGCCAATAAATTTGATAACCAAAATGAAATTGACAAGTTCTTAGAAACACACAAACTACCTACATTAATCCAAGAAGAAATAGAAAATGTCAACAAACCAACTACTTGTAAAGAGGTTGCATCAATAATTAAAAACCTCCCAACAAAGAAAAGCCCAGGACCAGATGACTTCACATGGAATTCTACCAAACATTCCAAGATGATAACTCCAATTCTGCTCAAACTCTTCCAAAAAAACTGAAGGGGAGGGAACTCCTCATTCTATAAGTTCAGCATAACAAAGCTGGATATAGATAGAACAAGAAAAGGAAACTATAGACTAAATATTTCTTTTGTGAACATCGGTGCAAAAATTCTCAATAAAATGCAAGCAATATGAACTCAGCAACATATTTAGAGAATTATACAGCATGATCAAGTGGCTTTTATCCTTGGTATGGAAAGTAGTTTCAACATAAGAAAATAAATTAATATAATAGACCACACTAACAGAAAGGAAGAAAAAAGATATGATTATCTCAATGGATATAGAAAAGCATTTAGTAAAATACAGCACCCTTTCTTGATTAAAAAAAAAAAACAACTTAGAACACTGGTAATAGAAGGAAATTTCCTCAACATGATAAAGGGCATGTATGAAAAACCCACAGCTAACATCCTACTTAATGGTAAAAAACTGAATGCTTTCCTTCTAGGATCAGGAACAAGACAGGGATGCCCACTGTCATCACTGTTATTCAACATAGTACTGGAATTTTTGTTCAGAGGAATTAGGTAAGAAAAAGAAATAAAAGGCATCCAAATTGGAAAGGAAGAAGTAAAATTTTCTCTATATGCAGATGATATGATTCTATTACAGAAAATCTTGAAAAATCCACAACAAAGTTCCTAAAGCTAATAACTGAATTCAGGAAAGTGATGGAGTCTAGAAGATAAAGAGGCAAAATCAGCAGTATTTCTATACACAAGAAATAAGTCATCAGAAGAAGAAACCAAGAAAAAAATTCATTCACATTAGCAACTAGATGAATCAAATATCTAGGAATAAATCTAACCGTGGATGTAAAGGACTTGTACACATAAAACTATAAAACATTGCTAAAAGAAATTAAGGAAGACCTAATAAATGGAAGGATATCCTGTGCTCATGCATTTGAAGACTAGATATCTTTAAGATGTAAATGCTATCCAAAGCAATTTATAGATCCAATGCAATCCCATTTAAAATTCCAACAACTATGCAGAAATAGAAAAGCCAATCATCAAATTTATTTGGAAGGGTAAGGGGCTCCTAATAGCTCAAGCCACACTGAAAAGGAAGAATGAAGTTAGAGCACTAACACTTCCCAATCTTCAAAATTATTATAAAGCCACAGTAATCAAAATAGCATGATACTGGCACAAAGACAGACATATGAACCAATGGAATAGAATTGAGATCTTAGAAATCAACCCTACATTTATGGCTCACTGATTTTTACCAAGTTGGAAAAGACCACTTGGGGAAAATGGTCTCTTCAGCAAATTGTGCTAGGAAAACTGGTTCTCCATTTAGCAAAAAAAAAAAAAAAAAAATGGAGGAACTGTACCTCACACCAAGTGCAAAAATCAACTCAAAGCATATCAAAGATCTAAACATAAGAGCTAGTTCTATCAAACCGCAAGAAGAAAACACAGGGAAGCACCTTCAAGACCTTGTGTTAGCATATGGTTTCTTACAGTTTATATATGATGCACAAGCAACAAAAGGACAAATAGATAAATGGGAAATCATCAAAATAAAAAAAAAACATTTTCTCCTCAAAAGACTTTATCGTGAAAGTAAAAAGACAATCTGAACAATGGAAAAAATATTTGGAAACCACATATCCAGTAAAGGATAAATATCAAATAAAGAAATTCTTTAACTTAACAACAAAAAGACAAACAACTCTATTCAATAACAGGCAAACAACTTCAATAAAGAAGATAATTCAAATGGATCAGAAGCACATGAAAAGATGTTCAACATCATTAACCACAAGGAAAATGCAAATCAAAAACATGGGATACCATTTCACAATCATTAGTATAGTAACCATTAGGAAAAATAAAACAGAAAATAACAAGTGTTGGAGAGGATGTGGAGAAATAGGAACATTCATTCACTGCTGGTGACAATGAAAAATGACACAGGTGCTGTAGAAGACAGTTTGACAGTTCCTCAGAAAGCTAAGTATAGAACTACCATATGACCCTTTTTAAATCCCACTAGTAGGTATATATACAAAAGAATTGAAAGCAGAGGGTCAAACAGATATTTGCACATCAATGTTCATAGTGACATTATTCACAACTGACAAAAAATGAGAGCAATCCAAGTGTCCATCAATGATGAATGGATAGGGGCTGGCTGGATAGCCCAGTGGATAGGGCGTTGGCATACCACATGGGAGGCCCCAGGTTCGGTTCCTGGGGACCTCTCCTAGTGGGCAGACCGCCTTGAGAATGGCAAGCCGCCATGGGCGGGCCAGAGCCGCCGTAGGCAGGGCAAAAAGCTGCCACAGACAGACAAAAGCCACCACGGGCAGGGCAGGTCGCCCGTGAATGGAGCACAGCCAGCCACCCGCGAACTGAAAGCAGGCCATGAATGGAAGCAGAAGCTGCCCACAAGCAAGGAAAGCAGCGCCTGCGCAGTGACCAGTCTCGGCGCGTTGCCGCAGCGGGGCGGAGGGGAGATATGTAATAAAATAAATACATCTTTGAAAAAAAAATGATGAATGGATAAATAATGTGGTATATACATACAATGGAATATATTTCAGCCATAAAAAGGAATGACATTCTGATCCATGCAACTTCATGGATAAACCTTAAAGACATTATGCTGCATGAAATAAGCTAGAAGCAAAAGGTCAAACATTGTATGATCTCACTGTTCTGAAACAATTAGAACAAGCAAACTCATAGAGCCCAAATGTAGAATATATAGTTGACCAGGGACAGGTTAGGAATAGTAGATGCAAAGGTAAGGTTTAAAATGTTCACGTTTCATATTTGGAATGATAGAATTGTTTTGGTAATTGATGGTGGTGATAGTAGAACAACATTGTGAACACAGTGAACTCATATACATATCTGAATATGATAAAGGGGAAAATGTTGGATTTTATATACAGTAACAGAAAAAAAGTTCAAGTCTGTAGAGCTACACTATGCAAACAGTGAACTCTAAGTTAAACCAGGGACTTTAATTAATAATACAAATATAAAAATATATTATTTGCACTAGATATATATGTAAATAATAGTTTATCTTTTTTTAAAAGCTTCCTTAAAAAGTATAAAAAACTGTGAAATGAATGGAAATTTGACTTTGTTTTCAGTGATTCAGTAAGCTACATACTCTGAAAAAATCTCATGATGCAAAAAGTGGACATATTAAGTAAAATACAACAGACATTGTTTTAAACAAATGGCTGAACTCAGAAAATAAAAAGGAAATAATCAAGGGTTAAACATGAAGAAAGTTTTCAAAAACAATTTGACTAACAGACTCTAAAATTGCAAACTGCTCTAAGGGTGTGTTTCCTAATCTTAGTAAACTTGAAGCTCGTAATTATACTAAATATTTGGGTGACTGGAATCAAGGATTTTAATCCACTCTAAATGGGGAATTTGTACTCTGACCCCTCATTAAGCTAGAGAAATTATAAACAAGAAAAAAGTGACTCACCAGCAAAAGGAAACTAAAAAATAAATTTGTTAATCAATCATGATTATTGGTTGGGAAAAAAAGCAGAATTCTCTAACCACTTTTGCTTCCTTGTGTTTGTGATTCTAATTAAAACTATCTCTGAGTTCCAGAAAGCACCAATCCATGCCATTACTTAAAATTGCCTAATATTTGGTTGTACCCAACAACATTTAGAAATCAAGAAAAGCCAACCCATTTCTAAAGGCACGAACATTAACCCAGGTATGGTAAATAAATCATAGCTGAGGGGCCGGCTCGATTGCCCAGTGGTTAGGGCACCGGCATACCACATAGGAGGCCCCGGGTTCGGTTCCCAGGGACCTCTCCAAGTGGGCAGACTACCTTGAGAATGGCAAGCCACCATGGGCAGGCCAGAGCCACTGTGGGCAGGGCAAAAAACTGCCACGGACAGAGCAAAAGCTGCCACGGGCAGGGCAGGTCGCCCGCGAATGGAGCGCAGCCAGCCACCCGCGAACTGAAAGCCGGCGGTGAATGGAAGCAGAAGCCGTTCACAAGTGGGGAAAGCCGCACCTGCGCAGTGACCAGTCTCGGCGCGTTGCCACAGCGGGGGGGAAGGGGAGATATGTAATAAAAAAATAAATAAAATCTTTAAAAAAAAAATCATAGCTGAACATAAGATCACAATTTGTAGGGACCCAGCCCCCGCCCCCCAATCCTTAGCACATAGCTGCCTGCATGATCTCGAGATAAGTTAAAGGTTAATAGCTTTCCCTGGAGGGGAGAGAATGTATATATGGTATCATAAACTATAAACTTCCCAAAGCAGTGAACATCCTTTGTAAACATCCTTCCTACAAGAAAGTGAAAACATCACCAGACTCCATGTGCACCATCACAGGACCCTAGCAGGAACTCTGTTCTCATATTCTATGGAATGTTCTTGGTAATTACCCCTTTTATCACCCCTTATTTTTCCATCTCTTTGAGGAGCGTGATCTTCATTCTCTGAACTGCGGCCATCAGAGAGCCTCTCCTGTCCATAAGTCCCAATATAGCTTATGCCTGACTAAGTACCAGGTATATTCTTTGGTCTTGTGACCACAACTCATGCCCTTCAGGAGTCGGGTTGTATCATTTTGTTAGCCATGATCCAGGAAAACAAAGGGCCACCAGCAGTAGTGGGCATGAGCTCAAGGGAAGGAGAATCCAAGGGGAAAATCTCAGGTTGGCCTATAACATCCATGTGGCAATGGGTGGCTGCCCTGCTGTATGAGCAGAGACCACTGAGAGAATATGAGGACATCCTAAAAACTCCAGCAGGTATGCTGACTGTACTACAGCAGGTTGCAGAGCAGCTGCACTTATGTAAGGAAAAAGGAGACTGCAAGATGGTGGTGGATATAGCCTGCCCCTGTTAGCAGACTTGCAGGTGGCTACTGAGGGAGAAGAAGCAGTAAAGGCCTCTGTGTGACACTTAGAAGGAAAGTTAAAGTTAGAAAGGGATATGTGTCTAGCACAGAGATGAAAGATTCCTTAACCAATCACCTGTGCCAAATTGATCAGTTATATTGTAAAACTGTGTAAACAGGAAGAATGTAATGGGATGTTATTTTAACAATGTTTAAGTTTTATTCGTATTTTATTTTGATCAGAATTTTTATCAAGGTATTAAAAAGAACTTTCAGTTTTGAATCAATAGCTTACTCCTGAACTTTAAGTCTGTCTAAGTGTAATCCTGAAGATTAACCCAGAATATATGCGTTAAATGTCTGTCTGCCTAAACTG
>PVKH010047266.1:0-10312 GCA_004027955.1 Chaetophractus vellerosus | reverse complement strand
CTGTTGTGAATATATTTTGATAGAATTTGGGGAGTCTTTGCACCATCCAAATATCTTTCCTGCCCAATTTCCTAAGCCAGAGTGATTGAATCTTCTAACCCCAGTCCTTTGTTTTTAGTTCAGCTACTGAGATTTTCTTCTGAAATATTACCTGAGTCACAAATTAAGCCATCATGAATTCTTAATAACTCAGTAAAATTGGTGAAATCTTATATGCTTTCTGGGTCAGAGACTGCTCATCTCTAAATTGAGGGAAGCTGGAATAGGCAATCTTTCAGGTCACTTTCAGCATAGAAATTCAAGGACATACGCCTTAGAGGAGGGGATCCTTTGAGCATTGCATTCAGACTGATGTGGGTTTGAATCTTGATCTGGTCACCAGGCAGTTTAAACAAATGTCCGTAAATAAGTGCTCTGCACAAGGTTTAGCAAAAAAATAACTGGACTAAAAGTAATATTATTCCATAAAGTTGTTACTGTTTAAATATTTATCTCTTAGTTCATTAGGATTCTTGAAGGATTGAGGCTCAAGGCAGATTAAGTGTTGATTGGGAAGAGCCAGTTGAGAAGTCCCTGGAGTTGAGTCCCTGCTGAAAAGTGGATGGAGGTGTGGCACAGAAGTGAAGGAAGGACTGTTAGCAGCAAGCCCCTAAGAAGTAAAGGGCTACACAAAAGAATCTTTGTTTCCTTTATAATTTTGCCTTGGGCTGACCTGACTTGATGATATAAGAGCAATAAGAATTGGAATAGCTAACCAAAACTTGCTTTGTCCTCTTCGACAGAAACCTGAGCTTTGCACAGATTTCCATGTCAGCCATAGAAAATGCTGGTCTTGCTTCCCAGTGCAAAGATAAAAAGATTGATGATGGCTTTATCCTGTAGGTATGGCATATGAGAATTGCATCCCATATTCTTGGGTATATAAAAACATTAAAAAGTATATGTAATGTAGCTTAATTTCTATTTTGAGGCCTTATTATGCTAGGTAGGCAACTAACTTAATCTCAGTTAACTCAAGCCCCCTTGCACAGGGTCAAAGTGTTGGGGAGGGGACCTACACTGGCATCAAGTTTGCTTGAGCCTTCAGCCCTGGCAGCCTTCTTAGGCAAACATGTGACACGAGACTCTCACAAGACAGTCATCTGTCTTCCTCTTTGCTGTCCTGTATGAACCATGCAGCCTTTTCTTACCTGGATCTCTTGAGTCTCCAGCCTCCCAGAAACTGCATAGTAAACTGTGTTGGATTCCCTTAGTTCCCTTCCTCTTTTCAATAGGAGGGAATCCTGCCTCGTGTGGGCTTGAGTAGGCAGCTGGAAGCTCTGCTTTCTCCCGTTTCAAATTAGTTAAGTTGGATTTTAAATTTGGCTCTAGTGGAGGTCAGGTGTGACACAACTGGAAACTGAAGCCATCATAGGTGAGAAAAAATAGTTTATTTCTCCCAGGTTCCAGAGCAGGGTGCCACGAGGAGTCTGGGGAAGCACTTGCGGCTCGGGTGATTCAACCAGGGATTGGGAGCACACAGGCAGAGCCAGAGGGAACCGTGGGCTTGAGCCTTTATTGTGGTTGGGGTTGGAGGTTAGTAGATTTCCCACGGGAGTCAAAGATCTGTTAGTTTAAAGCAAAGATCTGTTAGTTTAAACCCCCCACCCCGATGTCTTTGCTTGCTGAAGAAGCAAGAATTTCCCACATTCTGGATTGATCAGTGTTTCTTGTGGTACTGGCTAACTTTTCCTCTTTCCCCAGAATTTCTTGTGAGCAAGAACTTTTTTGTTTGTTTTTCAAGAATATGTTAAAGGTGGTGCCATATAGTTTATATTTCATCACTTCATGGGATAGATAATTGTCTTAGTTTGATATTGCTGCTATAACAAATTACCACAAACTGAGTTGCTTATTAAAACCAAAATTTATTCTCTCACACTTTGGAGGCTTGAAGTCTGAATTCAAGTTGTCAACAGAGCCATGCTCCCTCTGAAGACTCTAAGGAAGAAACCCTCCTTGCCTCTTCCAGCCGCTGGTCCCAGGCTTTCCTTGGCTTATGGTAGCATAACTCCAACCTTTGTCTCTGTGTTCACATAACCTTCTCCTCTTTGTGTCTCTGTGTGTCCTCTCCTCTTCTTATAAGGACACCAGATGCTGAGAATCTCTATTCCAATTATGCATTCTGGACCTAGGAAAATTACCACAAGATGGGTTTGGGGACCCACTGAGACAGACTTGAGCTAAAATTCCATTGATCACGTGACCTCCATAAATCCAACTCTGACCTAGTGGACCACAGTGACATTTTGGATGTCTTGGAATTAGTGTTAGTTCAGGGCAAGTGTCCAGTAACCCCCAAAAAGTCTGATTATTTTATTTTACTCAGTGCACAACCACCCTGGTTAAAAGGCAGTAGGAGACAGATTAACAGCATAAATTTTTGGCAGTGTAGCAGGGTCCTTCCTTAAAGGGATCCAGCCTACCCTTGGTTCAAGGGATTCTGGGACTTTAAACTGTCTCAATTCTGGGAATTGATTGAGGAATTCTGTTTTGTGAATCATATTAGATTTCTGTTAACTTGATCTAGAACACTTCCACTTATATAGACCAAGTGAGAATTTAATAGACTGCCCAACTGTTTCTCTTCTAGGGATACCATGATCAACTAGCCAACAACATAGGTCTCTGTGAGTCAGAGTAATCTGACCAAAGCTTTGGCTCCACTGTCCATTAGAGTAACCATGCCCACATTGTCTTTGGTGATTAAGTATCACCACTGACCTCTGTCACCCTGGGATCCAATTATCCTATTATATTTAAGAATCTCAGTTCAGTAGCAGCAGTTCCCACTGTAATTTCTGGTCTATGGAGAAGAGCAATATTCTTCAAGGACATTGGTGCTGCCCTTACAAATTTATTTCCTACAGTCATGATGAAAGTGTGTCTGCTAGAACCTCCTGAGGTGGGTGAGCAGGACTTATGTGATAAATCCACTTCTAACATTCCAGTCTCCCTAAGCCTTTGGATACCTTCATCTATGTATACCAGGGCAGTTCTGGCATTTCACTTTCATTAGTGTAGGCCATCTTTTGGTTCATGTTTCAGCCATCCAATCAAATATATTATTAGAGGCCTGTCTAGCCCCTTGAGCTACAACATTGAATCAGAATCTGTGCTTAGTAGGCCCGTATCAATAAATTTGGACTGATTCAACTTTAAGCTTTTTGTGCCAATATCCTATACCCTTAATATCCATTTCCATACAAATTATCTTGATTACTGTCTGTGTAAATTGGAAAAATCATGCAGTTTTTTTTTAGTATAGCATACCACCTCATGAGTCACACTTTCAGAGGTATCATTGCATTACCATTTGTTTTCTAGTTTGATAAATCTTATATGCCCTTGGAATAGCCATCATTTTATCTGGAAAAAAACTAAACTTAGATATACTTTGAGAATTTCTTTCTATCTGAAAACCATTACAAGCTATGAATAGAACCACTCTTTTCATGGGGCAGAAGAGCAGAATAAAGAATTTCATCTGAGTAATGGAATGGAGAGAAATTTGCAATTATAGTAGCCTTGTCTTTCAAAATAGGCATGTGGCTATGAGAATTCATGTATTTGAAGGACAGAGGTCGGATTATTTAAAATTGGAAATGTCTTGAAGAATCCAGTAGTATAGTCTTTTATAGACATTTATATGTTCCAAATTTGGGCTTGGCCTGTCTTCAAAACTTGCTGTCTGGTTCAGCCATTCTATTGATGATATCATCTAGTGCAGTACAAAGAGCATGGGCTGGGAAATGACATTTGAACAGAGTCCTAAATAAACTGAATAAGAAAACCGAAGGATTTTCAGGTAGAAATTTGCTACAGGTATATATTAGTCAGGCAAAAGGGTGCTGATGCAAAGTACCAGAATTCTGTTGGCTTTTATAAAGGGTATTTATTTGGGGTAGAAGCTTACAGCTACCAGGCCCTAAAGAGTCCAACTCGTTACCATAAGAGGTACTTTCTCACCCAAAGTCATTTGCCATGTGTTGAAGCAAGATGGTTGCTCTTCTCTGCAAGGGTTCAGCCTTCCTCTTCCTCTTCCTCTTCAGGCTGCATGGGCCCAGCCTCTTCCGATCTCAGCTGTAGAGTGGAGGGCTCATCTCTTTCCTGGGCTCAGCTGCTCAGGGCTCTGGTCTCTGCAGCTGCAAACTTATCAGGAAAATGGCTCTGCTCTCTCCCCTTGGCTCCAGCTTCCAAAACGAAGTATTCTTCTCTGCCTAGTCCTTTTTCTGTGTGTCTGCCCACTAAGGGGGCAGGGACTCAATGTCCTGCTGATGTGGCCAAATCAAAGCCCCAGTCATTTAATCAAGTAAAAGTGAAACCTCTGAATCTAATACAACCTAATATGCCTGGAGGAACAGACCAGTTTACAAAAACAATCCTATATCTATTTTTGGAATTCATAAATAATATCAAACTGCCACAAGGTGGAAGGAACAGTAAGTGCCAAAGCCCAGGGATAGGTAGGTGCTTCTCTGGTATGAGGAGAACAAAAAGGCTGGTGTAGCTGTAGTTCAGTGATAAAGGGAAAGAGCAGTAAGACATAAAATGAACAGGTATCAGATCAGGTAGGATATTGTAGGCCAGAGTAAATTTTTGCATTTTATTCTAAGTGTGAGGTAAAAACTTTGGAGGTCTTAGAGTCTTAGTCAGAGATGATGGAGTTTTGGAATAGGGTTATAATGGTGAAAGTGGGGAGAGGTGGTTGGGTTTAGGATATAATTTAAAGGTAGATCTGGAGATCTTGCTATTGGATTTTAGTGGATAGAGTGTGAGAGATAAAGAAGTGTCAAGGAAGACCCAAAGGTTTTTGGCCAGGTTGACTGAACAAGTGGAAATGACATTTGTCCAAATGGGGAATACTGCAGGAGGAGCAGATTTTGTGGGATGCAAAATCTGGTTTTCATATTTGAAAGTATTACATTTTGAGATGCCTAGTGGACATTGTTGAGAGATAATTCTCCACAAGTCTCTCACATTTCTGCATACTTTGTGAGCAGAGTAATTGATTGTATTTGTTGTGGAAGGGTTTTTCAAGGATGCTTGCGTAGACAACAGCTTTGGAAGGCAGAGGTAGTGTCTCCCTCAATTATAATAATGATAATGTCTACCTTCAGGAAAATGTTGGGCAGGTTTGCTTATAGCCCATTATAAAAAATTGGGATTCCCTGAGCTAGGGGTTCCTCAACTGTAACACAAATCTGCTGTGTATACAGTATCCATTTGGGTGGCTCAATTTTGCCTTGGGGGACCTGGAGAGCAAGGGGGACCAGAGTGAATGTGAAGCTCATGCTACCTGCTGTTCTGTTCTGTGAATAATAGTCTTTTATCTCTAATTCCAGAGCCTCATATCTTCTATCAGCATCCTTCTACCAGCAGGCTATATTGCCAACTTGCAAGTAGAGCAAAATATCAGACCCTTTACAGTTCTTGGCAGTCATGTAAGTGGAGAGGTCAGGCAAACAGTGGAAGTCTGATGTTGGGGAGAGGTAGGGTCTAGACATGTATTAAACAAGAGCATGCTAATTAATAATAAATAAAGCCATGGGATTGTATAGTCACAGTATTCATCCTTTGAATGAGTACAATTCAGTGGTGTTTAGTATGTTCATAAAGTTGTGCGACTATCACTATTTAATTGTAGAACGTTTTCATGACCCCAAAATGAAGCCCAATATCCATTAGCAGTCACTTCCCATTTCCCTATCCACCCCCCTCCCCAACTCTAAGCAACCAATAATCTACTTTTTATCTTTATGGATTTGCCTATTCTGGACCATTCATATAAATGGAATCCTACAATATGTAGACTTTTGTCTGGATTCTCTTATTTAGCACAGTATTTTCAAGGTTTATCCATGTTGTAACATGAATCTACTTCTTTCTTTTTTATGACTAAATAATACCTAGTTGTATGTATATCCATATTTTGTTTATTCGTTTATCAGTTGATAGAGATTTGGGTTTCTACTTTTTGGCTATTATGAATAATGCTGCTATGAACAGTTGTGTATATGTTTTTGCATAGACATCTACTCTCAGTTTTTTTTTTTAAAGATTTATTTTTATTTATTTATATATCTCCCCTTGCTGCTTGTGCTTGCTGTGTTCGTTTTTGCTTTGTGTTTTTCCGTGTCTGTTTATCTCCCCCTGCTGCGTCAGCTCACTGCGTGGCGGCTTGCCTTCACCAGGAGGCCCCGAGAACCGAACCCGGGGCCTCCCATGTGGTAAACCAGAGCCCAATCAATTGAGCCACAGCCGGTTCCCTCTCAGTTTTCTTGTGTATACACCTGTGCTGGGTCATTTGGAAAATCTATGTTTAACCTTTTCAAGAAGTACAAACTGTCTTATAAAGTGGCTACACCAGTTTACATTCCCACTAGCAATGTTTAGTGGTTCCAGATGCTCTACATCCTTGCCAACACTTGTCTGTCTTTTTGATTATAGCCATCATAATGGATGTGAAGTACTACCTCACTGGGATTTTGATTTGTATTTCTCTGATGACTAATGGTGTTGACCATCTTTTCATGTGCTTACCAGCCTCTTGTATATCTTCTTGGGACAGAAAAGTCTATCCAAATCCTATGTCCATTTTTAAATTGGACTGCCTTTTGTTATTGTTGTTGAGTTAAAATAGTTCTTTATGTATTCTGTATTCTTGACCCTCATTAGATATATTATTTACAAATATTTTCTCCCATTCTATGAGTTGTCTTTTTACTTTCTTGATGGTATCCTTTGAATCACAGAAGTTTTTAATTTTATGAAGTCAGTTTAGTAGCTTTTTCTTTTGTTTGCTTGTGGTTTTGGTGTCATATCTAAGAAACCACTGCCTAATCCAACATCACAAAGCTTTACTCTTACGTTTTCTCCTAAGAGTTTTATAGTTTTAGCACTTACATTTATGTCTAAGATCCATTTCTTGAGTTCATTTCTGCATGTGTTGTCCCAGAGACATTTTTTTGAAAAGACTATTCTTTCCCCTATTGAATTCTTGACACCCTTGTTGAAAATCGACCATAAATAAATGGGTTTATTTCTGTGCTCTCAATTCTATTCCATTACATTGATATCTCACATTAGCTTGATCTATATGTCTATCCTTATGCTAGTACCAAACAAAGCTGAATACTGTAGCTTTGTAGTAAGTTTTGAAACCAGGAATGTGATTCCTCCACCTTTGTTCCTCCTTTACTTGCATTTCCATATGAATTCTAGAATCAGTTTGTCAATTTCTGCAAAAAAGGCAGCTGGAATTTTGATAGGATTGCATTGAATACAATGTCTTCCTCTTAGGAAAAACAACATTTTTCTCATTTTGACCAGAAAGGTTCCAGCTTTTCAAGACCTTAAATCTCACAGTAATAAGCAGATATTGTAAGCTGCATTTTTTAGCTCAGATTAAAATCAAGATCTTGTCTCTCTTTTGTAGAAATATCACACTGATGACTTTAAATTTATTTGCGTGAAATAAAAACTCATGTAGCCCCTTGAGGGCAGGGATCACGTCTAGTTGTGCTGACGTCTGTATCCCCAGACTAAGCCCAGTGGCTCGCACATACTAGCAGCTCAAACTGCGGTCCTGATGTCGGCATCTTCTCTAACAGGCTACTTGGCCAGTTTAATGGGAACAAGAGCAGAAAGATGTATGGTGTTGGGCTCTTCCAAGGTGATGCAATACCAAGGTATGTAAAGGACCAGACACACAAGAACATGCATTGTGTAGTTTCATTTATATGCAGTATTCACAAAAGGCAAATATATAGAGAAAGTTATCTAAGTTGCCTAAGGCTGGGGGGTGGGAATATGGAGTGACTATAAATGAACATGTGGTTTCTTTTTAGGTTCATGAAATGTTCTACAATTAGATTGTGTAAGGTAATGATTGTACAACTCTGTAATTATACTGTAGTTCATTGAATTGTACACTTAAAAAACAGTGAATTTTATGGTCTGTAAATTGTATCTCGGTGTATTGGTCAGGGTTCTCTAGGAAAACAGAACTGATAAGAGATATCTGTAAATATCTGTAAAAATTTATAAAATTGCCCGTGTAACCATGGGTATGTATGAGCCCAAATTCTGTAGGGCAGGCTGCAAGCCAGGAACTCTGATGAAGGTGCTGGATGGGTTCCCCAGGAGAAGTTGGCTGTCTGAAGTAGAGATGGAAATTCTCTCTTCTGACTGCTGAAATTATCACTTCCCTTTTTAAGGTCTTCAACTGATGGGATGAAACTTCTCTCATTGTTGAAGGCAATCTCCTTAGTTAATTGTAGTTATAATCATCCATAGATGCAATCAACTTACTGTTGATTTAAGGTCCACCAAGTGTCCTCACAGTATCAATCAGGGCAGTGCTTGCTTGACCAAACAACTGGACACCATAACCTGGCCAAGTTGTCTCATGAGCCTTACCATCAGACTTGGTAAGGCTGTTTAGAAAGAACTCCAGCTCAGGACTGGGGCCGTCCCCAATAGAGCAATTTCAGTTTTTCTTGGGGAAAATAATGCAGGTGAGGCAGGTCAAAGGGGCTATATTTCATTGGAAAAAGGAAAAAAACAAAAAGACAGTGGAGTGGTTAAAAGGAATCGTGAATTGAAAAGAACAGTGGATTGAAGGAATGGTACAAAGCAATTGGGACTGAAGCTCACAGTAAGGTAATGAGGGATCAAGGGCCAAGATTCCTGTCGGGAATTGGTCTATGAAAAAGCCTGGAATACAAAGCAGAGAATGGACACTAAGCTGAAGGGAGACTGGGGACTGGAATCTTAACTGATCTGCCCAGTTCTTGACAGCATAGAAACAAAGAAGGTCGCAGTCTTGCTTTTTAGCAGCACCAGGGAGACCACATTTGAAACACTCTAGGGCAGGCCTGGTCACCCTGGTGTGAAAAGACTATAGAAGCAGTCAGAGAAACACGGCCATGTGAAAACCTTCTAGTTAGGAGCCATCACTTTGCCATTTACCCTTGACAGCCCAGCCGCTGGGATGGCTCCAAAGGGAAGGAAAATGATCAACAGTGGCCCCTGACAGGTTACAAGGGAAGAACTAAATGCCCGACAAATGGCTGCAGATCATGTTGGCCAGGTTGTCTGACTCCAAATCCTGCCCCTGAACTTGATGCTGTAGAGTTTGCATCCCTCATAAACACAGAATCTAAATCACATCCAGAGGCTTTCTTGCTTGGATAACTTTTACTCACCCCAAGCTGAAATTAACCTGGCCTTCAAAGCCTGCTTTGTTTATTTACGGTGCCTGCTCTCTTATCATTCTCTAGCATATGTGATGTGCCAGAAATTATGCTAAGGACTCATCAGATGTGCAGTGTACTCATTTTTTACACCAACCCCAGGAGTTAAGGGACTATTATCCCCATTATGCAGTTGAGGTTTATAAGCTGAGAGACATGGGTTAACTTGCTGAAATCACACAGTAAGTGGCAGAGGTGGGACTTGAACTTGGGTGTGTCTGTTTGATGCCAAAGCTAATTTCCTCAGATATTCTGCTGTACTGTATTTCCGAATATCTACCTCTGATGTGAATCTTCAATGGACCATCCCAGTTGCATGTCCGGTTAAAAAGAGTAATCTCCGTCTTCCAATGGGGGAATTAAACGGTGAATTCTTTTCCTCTAGTAGAGTGGGTACTCATGCAGAATGACAGACATGCCTGATAGGAGTATAACAAAGACCAGCTTTTTTTTTTGCCCCTGACCACCAGTTGGAGAGTAAGAGCCCCACTCGCTCTTGTGTGGGGCAACGGTGGAGTCAGGGCTGGGCATGGTCACAGCATCCTGCAGCCCTCAGAGGGCTCTAGTTTCAACTGGTCTGGTCAGGGGCCAGCCAGCCTCTCAGCCAGCACTCCACAACACTGATAGAAACTGCACGGACCTAAGAACATGTCCAGTTATGTCAGGCTCTGCTGGAGAGACGCTTGGAGGGGCTTCTCTTTAAGTGGCCAACTGGCTTGGTTTTCTCTTTTTGTGGTAGGAAAGGGCTTTTTATTTTCACTTAAAAATCGTCTTTTTTTTTTAAAATGATGTGAAAAACAGATTTAAAAATTGTTACAAACTAAATAATCACAAGGTTAATATGCAGATTTGGGAAATGACTGGCTTGGTGTTGACTCTCCCTGGGTCGTGCTGGGACCTGTGCTGGATTATGCAAGCCCATGCAGCCCACTGAGCCTTTCAGATGGTCTCTTAAAGCCAATTGCTTCCTCAAATTTAAATCTAACACACCTCAATTCAAACTAGAGCATTATGAT
>PVKH010047265.1:0-10324 GCA_004027955.1 Chaetophractus vellerosus | reverse complement strand
GGTTTTGGAGTTTACCTCCCTGTACCCTCTGCCTGGAAAGCGCCTTCACCCAGATATCCGCACAGCTAAGGCATTTCCTCCCTGGCTTGGCAGGAGCTGCCCCTTCAGCCTCTCGCCCCACCCCACACCCATGCCCTGCACCCTGCTTGATGGTTTCTTTCTGTCCACAGCACCTTGTGCCGTCCAAAGTCCTCTGTGTTTGTGTGCTGTTCGCTGCCGTGTCCTAAGGCGCTTCAGCCCATAGTCATCACACAATAAATAACTTGTGAATGAAAGTGATTCTGGTAGAAGTGGCATTCTGACAATACTCTGGAAAACACCGTACTGCCATGTGGATGTCGATTTTACTTTCTTCACACTTCACAGCCCTGATGACCAAACTTTCCTCTCCTCTGAAGTGAACAGCAGGAGAAGCTGATGCAGGGGCTGGACTCAGGCTGGGTCAGCTGTGCCCCCCGCCCCCAGCCTCACCTCGCAGAGTCCTGGGGTGAGGGGAGGCTTTCCCTCTCGCTGACCTTGTCTTCTGAGGTACAAGCCATGGCCCGTGGGCTCCTGGACGCCTGTCCACTGAGGCGGCGGGGCGCATTTGGGACATAGGCACAGCTAGCGTGTCCCTGCAGAGAGAGGCCCCAACGTCGGGAGACGTGGCCTGGCCCTGGGGGGACAGCAGAACAAACGGGCTTTCTGTGCCTGCTTCCTGCAGGTCAGCACTGGCCTGGCAGGTGTCCTTTGCCCAGACGCAGCGGCCGCACCCACCCGTGACTCCCGGCAGGGAAAGTCGCTCTTCCCAGGTGAGCTGACACATCTGCACAAATACACAGCTTCCGCTTCCACTCCAATCAGGCTACATTCTTTAGATCTTGCTTGGAACAGATCTTGGGGTGGGAGTGGGGGTGGCAGTAAGGGATCTTCCACTAGAAACTTCAGGCCAAAATTGATGTATATTCATCTTTAAAAAATTAATTTGACTCTCCAATTACCCAAGTACATTAATGTTCACAATAAATCTCAAGCGATGAAATAAAATGGACTTAGGGAGTATGTAGCAGGTGGGCTTGAAAGTGAAAAATAAATTTCAAAAACCACCTTTGGCGTTTGAATGGATATTTAAAAATGCAACGGCACACGTTCACAAGAAAGTGAGGTTTGCACGAGCTCTCAGTAAGTGGTCACGTCAAGCCCACAAATGTCCAGTTATGGGAGAAGCTCAGAAGCTCGGGGCTTACGGAGACGCTGCTTGCATGGAAGTAGGCCCCGAATTTAAACTAGATCAACCCCAAAGAAGGGCGTAGTGACAATTACTCCAAACCGTTTCGGTTTTTCTCCATTGGGGGAAAAAATCGATAAAAATGTGTGACTGCCTCATTTTGCAGAGTCGCCATCGCCATTGCACGGGGACGTCAAACCCACACTGATCGCAGGTCGAAACGGCAAACAAAACAAAGCAAAGCAAAAACGAAACCTGCAGCGCGGCCGCCTCTGCAAGCGGCTGCCCTCCCCAGAGCGCGCTCATTTTTAATGAAAAGGGAAGGGGACATTCCATACCCTTGACACTTGGTCCTTTTCTGCGAAATCTGAAACGCGAGACGCAAAACATGCCGCAGTTGCTGGTGAAATACCTGCCTTAAAAGCAGAACCACAGCTAGCGTCCCGGGCTCGGAATTCCTGAGCCCGGCTTCCACCCCTCCCACCGAGTCACCTGCTCCGGGGGAGCCCCGGCCAGAAAGCCGGGTCGCGCCAGGTCAAATCTGCGCGTCTCGCGGTGGCTCCGCCCCGAGCCGGCGACGGCGGGGAGGGCCGGGAGGGCGCCGCTCGTAGGGGCGCGGTCCGGAGGCCCGAGACCACCCGGGGAGGCTCGGGGACCTCCTCTCCCCGGGGGTGCGCACGCGTCCGCGCCGGAGGGTCGCGGCCGGAGGCAGCCTGGCGTCCCCGGTGTCCCCGCGCCGGGCAGGAAGCCCAGGGCCCGGCCCCCACTCCGCGGGCTTCCCCGTCCCCGCGCTCCCGGCCGGGGCGTGACCGCATCCCCTTTCCTCTGGGGACAGGGACACGCGGGCTGGAGGTCGCGGTCCCCCCCGCGTGTCGTTTACACCGTGGGGACCTCCCGGCAAGGGCGCGTCCCCGAGTGTCCCTGCCGGGGACCCCGGGGAGGCGCCGGGGCGCCTGGGGGGCCGGGAAGTGCGCGGGCTGGACCCGCAGCTCGCCGAGGGGGGGGCGGGGCGCGGAGGCGGGGCGCGGGCGCACTCGCCGCCCCGGTGACAGCGCGGAGGAGCACCTAGCCCCGCTTGTCCTGAAGGCAGGCCGGACTGGCTGGGATGGGGGGGCCTCGGGGAGGCTCCGCGTCCTCGCAGAGTCGTCCGAGTGTGCGCCACCCGCCGCCGCGCCCCGGGCTTCCCCGCTCGGCCTCCTGCCCCAGGGCCCTGCCCCCCTCAGCCCCAGCGCCGCGCAGCGCCTCCCGCCCGCCCGGCCGCCGGCTCCAGACTGGTTTTTCTGGTTCACCTCCCTCCCTGGGACGCGCCGGGGGATCCGATGACGTCGCCGGCCGAGTCCTCCCCCCCGCCTGGCTCCCCCCCCTCGCCGCGCGCTCCTCCTCGTAACTTCTGTTCGGGGCGGCGCTGCCAGGAATAGCCCGTCCGTCCCCAGACCGGGCGGGAGGCGGCCGCGCGGCTGCCCGAGCCCCGCGGCCCTTCCCGGCTGCGGTCCCGCGCGGTGTCAGGCAGGCACACGGGGCGCCCAGGCCCGGGCGGCACCCGGGATCCCTGCCCTCCCTCCGCCCTCCCCCGTCCTTAAGGAAATGCTCCCAGACACCCCCCTCCAGACGCGCTCGGCCTCTGCGAGGAGCGGCCGCCGCCGCGGGGACCAGGGCGCCCGGGGACTCGCCTGCGCCTCTCCCTCCTCCTGCTCGGCCTCCTCCTCCCCAGCCGAGACTTTCCAGGTGAGCCGCGCCGCCCTACGAGGGTCCCCGCCCGCCCGCTTGGGCCGCCGCGCGGCCCCGGCCCGGGTCCCCGGTCCCCGGCGCTGCGGGCGCTGACAGCCGCGGGAATCGGGCCCGGGGGAGGTGGGGGCGGAGGGGGCGCGCCGCGTCCCCTGGAACATGGTCCCCCATCTCCCGGCTTGGGGCTCGAGCATCGGCAAGTTGGCTCTCAGACACGAAGCTCCCCCGGCCTGCGCAGCCAGAGAGCCCCCGGCCCGGAGACCGCTGTTCCCGCACGTCCCTCCTGCGGGGCGCTGGGGACAGTCCGGGCGCTGGCCGGCGGGCTGGGGTGAGTGGCCTCCTCGGCGCCGGGCGCTCCGCCCCCCCGGACACGAGCGGCTAGTGCCCTCCGCCTGCCCGCCCCTCCCCCCGCCCCCCGCGGCCCTTTGGTGGGGGCCGCGGGGGGCTGCGCGCGGGGAACTGCGGGGAATACCCCGGCGGCTCTGCAGAGGACGCGGCTGCTGTCGTAATGTCCGGGTGGGGGGGGCGCGGGCCGCCGGGATGGAATGCGCGGGCCGCCGGGGAGGGACGCGCTCCGGCGCTCGGCGCTCGGCGCCCGCGGCCGCTGCCAGGTACCGGGCCGGGCCGGGGAGGGGGTCCGGGGCGCCAGGCCGCAGGGCCGCAGGGACCCCAGGCCGCCGCCTGCCGGGAACTGCCTCGGCTCCCGGGCGAGCGGCAGCAGGAAGAGGGGAGGCAGGGAGCGGGGAAGGAGGACTGCGTGCGCGGCGGCCCGGCGGGGGCGCGGGCCGGGGCGGCCGCGGAGGGCCGCGGGCCGGGGGCCGGGGGCCGGGGCTCGGGCCCGGGGCGCCGGGCCGGGCTCGGGGAGCGGCGGCGTGCGGGCCGCGCGCGGCGGGAGCGGGCTCTGCGCCCTTCTGTCCGCTCCCTGGAGTGGGTGGAACGTTGGCCCGTTCCGGGAATGTTCCATGACGTGGTGCAGCCACAGGAAGGGGGTTGACGAGGGGCTCTGGGCCGCGGCGGCGGCTCTGCCGGCTGCTATCAAAGCAGATGTGCCCTGGTGGCCGCGCCGCCGCCTCCTCGCCCTGCCCCCTCCCCCTCCCCCCCTGCGTGTCTGGTACCGGTAGGGGCGAGGCAGAAAAACACTGCTGGGGTGGGGGGCGATGTGTGTAGGGGGTCATATGGGGGTGCCTGTCGTAGTCGGTGGGGGCACTCCGGAACCGCGCCGCCACCCCAGCTGTTATCGCAGCCCGGCGCGTTTTGTACGCATGTGCCTCCAGCGCCTGTCCCTCTTACATAACAGCCAGTGCAGCAGAGGACACGAGGAAGCGCGACCCCAGCCCTCCACGCCCGAGGGCCGCGGGGACAGGGGCGGGAAGCCCGCCTGCGCGCGGGGAGGAAGGCGCGCTGGGCGGCGCTGCGGGGGGCTCCTGCGCTCTGGCGGGGAAGCACCCCCGGGTCGCCCGCAGGAGGGGTCCTCCGCGGAACGCCTGGGCGGCCTGGGCGCTGCAGCCCCCGCGGCAGGCGCTGGTGGGGGGCGGCGGGGCGGGGGCGGGGCCGCGCTCCCGGGGCCGGCGGAATCCCCTGAAGGCGGCTGCACCCCCGCCTTGGGACACCTGTGATGGCTTAGCCTTCACGCAGGAAGCTGTGAGCAACGGACACTGCAGAAGCCTCATTCTCTGCTCAGATATTTAGGCCTAGAATGAACATAAAAAGGCTTGTTTCCGGTACTTTCATTACAATGGAAAATTTGAACTGATTTTTCTCCTTCCTTTTCTGCCATTTTAAAAATAACTCAATTTACCTCCAAATAAATACTGTTACTCCTCCCCCACTCCCCAAAGGCTGAACCTCAGTAATTCACAGGAGAACTGGTTTTCTAGCAGACTCAGAGCTCTAGTCAAGGGCTATTGATCTTTCTCTTCGGTACAGTTGCTTCTTTTGTAGTGCATAATTAAGCCCAGGAATTATTTGAAATATTAATAAGATCCATTTTAATTAAGTTTGCAATGAGCTGTCCTCATAGAGAAAGGCTATTTAACTTTGGAACATTTCTTTCAGAAATATAGTAATATTTTGTGGTTTTTGTCCTTGACAAAACCATGTTATTTTAAATATGTCTCTCTCTGTGTGTGTGTGTGTGTATGGCTATACAGTCTATATGCCAGAATTTGCAAATGCCTGCTTGCGTTTTCACCTTATACTGAGTGCCAGAGTGAAATTTTAGCCAAGTAGATTGTGTAATGAATAGATTGGATTTGAGTTTAGGACATTGGCCAAATAGTTGATCAAACTGAAACACACTCTCTGTAAGTAACATGGACATCATTAGTAAGACAACATTTCTGTGGACCAGGAAGAAGTCACGGTAGCGGAGGAGGATTGTGCATTTTTTTTGCTGAGGTTAAAGGGCTGTGCCAGCAGCCCCTTAATGACAGTGGACATCAAAAGTCTTCAGCCCCTTGGCCACAAGGTGTGAAATACACAGTATAATTCTTAGATGCAGAAAATATTATATTACAATGGTGACTCTAGAAAATTGCTAGAGACAGTTTCCTGCTTTAAACATAGGTTGGGTATTGCAAACAGAAAATCAAATTGTTGGCATCTGTATTTCTGTGATGGTGATTGTTTTTTATGTGGCTCTATTAGAGACAGGCTGTATTTCTATAAAGGTATTTAAGATTAAATTGGTGTGAGATGGATTTGGGGACAATTTGGGGAGTGGTAGTACAATAATATTGCAAATTTAAAGTTGAACTGATGTTCACTAATTAGTTCCTTGTGGAGGTCTTTGGTAAAATACCATTAAAGTAGCTAAAGCATTTTTATATTTTTATGAAACATGGGATGTGAAAGTGAATTTTCCTTGTATACACCATCGCGTAATGAAATCGTGCTGTTTGACTACACTGAAAGACTAGCCAGCAGAATCTTTGGGCTGCTCAGGCTCCTTTTACATGAGGTGTGTTTACAAACCTTCTCGTTACTATGAAAACAAAACAGAGGACAACATGCGTGCAGGCGTTCCTTGTGGGAAAATGGCACACGTGTCTGCTTGAGCTTTTGGCACTTTGTCACTGTTCAGAAAACCAGGTTGAATCTTTTATGCTGATGTTGACTCAGTTTAAAACGAAAATTCTTATGTTTGAATCTGCCTTTTTTTTTTTTAAAATAAAAGCAGGGTTTATCTCAAAAGCAACACAAATACTAAGTAGTCTGGATTTTAGATGTGCATATTATCCTCAATAATTAAGTGGAATTAATTCGAAACCTTCTATAAAGGAAAAGTAGCTGTAAAGACCGATCAGACGTTATTTGGTGTGAATCAAAAGTGTAGTACGTCAGAATGTGCCGTAACTTAAGATCTGCTTTGGTAACTGTTGTAATAAAGGGATAGTGGCTGAGATCAGCTGGCCACATGGCCATGGATGAAAACAGCTTGCTAATCGCCAAAGGCTGTTAACAGTAAACCGCTTTTTACTTTACTACAGCACCAGCGGAACTTCTCTTGGTCTCTGTGTTGGTCCTGTAGGTGGAGAAACGGGTCACAGTTTCAATCTCTACCTGAAATTGCAATGATAAGCTTCCGGTTCACGAGTTCCTCTACCAAGTCTTTGAGTTCATATTTTGGCTAAAACGTGGTGTGTGAGTGTTTAAGCTTTCTAAGTGATATTACTAAAAGGAGCAGAGGAAGTTTGCTAACTCAACTTAATGGTCTTCAGGTTTCATGGAGCCCTTCAAACCATCCACCATGTTTGGGCTTTTCTTAAGCACGCAGGCAGGTCCTGCCTTAAGGATGAGTAGCACTTCCGAGTGTCAACGGAGGGCTGTTCCACCAAGCCCCTGGGGTTTGCGGTGTTCGAAGCTGTGGATGAACACAGGGGATGGATGAAAGATAGGGGGAATTTTAGGAAAATAAGACTGTGCTCATTTGAAGCCAATTGTATGAGAAGTAGTATGATCTTCTATTTGTTCCTGATATCCGATCACATTCCGCAGTCAAAAGCATTGCTTCCTAATTGCTCTCTATGGCAACAATAGCAAAATAGAGGCTATAAGTCAATATTTGTAGCCATGAAGTGGCTGTGAGAAATTTGGGAGAGTATTCCAACACTTTTATTTTCGTGACGTCACTGCACGGACCCTTGATACCGACATGAAGACGGAGGTGGGCTGCACCCAGCCGCACGGTTAATTTAGGATAGAGCCGGAGCTGCCTGGTATTTGGGTCCCAGCTGTTCTGGACCAGACCTTTGCTGGTGCTAACAGGCCTGTTTCGTGCCCATCCGTCGAGGCTTCAGCTACAAAGTGGTCTAATCTGCAAGTGCCCGTGACTTGGGATTTCCACTGAAAACTGGAAATCTAACTATCTGGGCAGATTTGAAGTCAGGGCTTTGGAGACAAGAAGTGATGGTGACAAGTGTGTTTGGTGAGCGACTAAATCTAGTCTGGCCTGCTACTTCGGGGTCACGGGATGTTTGGATTTGAGGTCAGAAAGCGCCCAGGGCCGGCACTTTCACCTTCTGGCTCATGTAGAGTCTTAGCCCTCCCTCAAGGTGCTCTGCTAGGGGCCCCGCGGATGCACAGAAGTCACCGTGCATTCGTTCCAGAAGCTTTTGCTGGGACGCCAAGGGTATAACGACGACCAGTAGGAGAGCTCACCATCGTAGCGAGGTGTTGACAGTGTTAGGGGCCTGGAGACCCCCTACATTACGCTGCCTTTGCTGTGTGTCCTGGGGAAGAATCGCAGATGGATGCATTGCTGGGGGCCCCACCCTGGGGGGGGTGAAGGAAGAGCCCTGGGAGGAAGGGAGATTAGAGCTGAGACTGAAGGGTGAGTAGGCGTCAGCGTGGGAAAGGTGGGTGGGGAGAGGGAGAGGGTTGTACCAAGACCCAGCCGGGCAAATGCCTTAGCCTGCGGGCTGCCCGATGTGCGGGGAGTTGAGAGCAAGCCAGACGGGCTGGAGGCCCGAGAAGCAGAGGGGAGCGAGGCTGGGCCAGCGGCTGCGGGAAGGCCGCGTGTGCCATGGGCCAAGGCGGGACGCTTTTGAGAGTAAGAGGGGGCGGCTCTCGACAGGTGGGGTGCAGGGTGACCTACTTTGGCCATGCCAGAACTGGCCCCTGGAGAGGGCATGGGGTGCAGGGCCCAGCAGGTGAAGAGACCCACGTGTGTCAGGTGCCAGTGTCACGCTGCATTGTCAGGGGTCGCACCGCTGAGCATTTTTTTATGACTTTGTTTGTGCTGCCCTCAGTTCAAGACAGCTGTAGGTTCCTAAGCGTTATGTTCAGATACACTTATTTTAAGAGTAAGTCATTCAAGTTTGAAAAAAAATACTACATTGGGCTGAATTGGTCAGCACCGTTGATTAAATTAATGACTAATGATCAATTCCGGAGCCTTTGCAGGGTCACCATGGGAAGTAACTGATGAGCTGTCGGAGCCCGGCGTGAGCTGGATCTATATGTTTCTAAACTACCCGTGAAAGAGTGAGACGTCCAGTTCCCCAGATGATTTCTCTCCACGAGTGCAGCTATCAGATACTTAAATCTGACTTTTAGTTTCCATGTGATTAGCAGCCAGTGGGACCCCTACAAAGAGAGTAAAGAAAAGGAGGAAGAGGTGAGCGAGAATGGACTTCTTCAGGGCATCTTAGACTCATTCCAGCTTGCAGTTGGACCATTTGATTAATTTTCTCCCTCTTTTACATTTTATATAATGTAGACCTTCACCTTGGTAGGAAGAAGAGCCAGGTACGTGGCGGTGCCTGGCTCAGGCTGTGGCGTCCTCGAGCACCCAGGGCACCACTGCCGACTCGCCCAGGGATGCTCCAGCTTTTTCGTGGGCAACTGGGGATGGCGGCCGACTCGGTTCCCAGGCTTCCCGCACGAAACCAGCAAGACCTGGTGCTCGGCCTGTCCTAAGTGCCCGAAGAAGTTACCTGGTAGTATTTGTCATCAGGCAGCCGCGCCGTGTGCGGTGGGGAATGAGTAGCTAGAGAGGAAAGGGTGATGGCTTCTGGCTTCAAGACTTGTAGTCTTGGGAAGGCGGAGGGCATAGAAGTAAACTCCACTCCCGTCTACCAGAGAGTAAACAGAAGCAGGGTGATTTCCCACGGGAAAGAGGAGGGGGTTTGTGGGAGGAGGGGTTTGAGTGGGGCCTTGGGAGTGTGGAGAATGTCAGCAAGCAAAGCGGGGGGTCAGCATTGTCGCACCTGGGCCGTGGGGGCCTGGGGACCGAGCCCGGGGAGCTGCGATGGCTCTGGCTGGGTGGGGTCAGGAAGCACCCCCAGAAAGCCAGGCTTCACTTAGCGTGTCTGAGCAGCGACGAGGGCTCCAGCATCCGTGCTTTAAAAGGACAACCGGGTCTGTGGGGTTGAGCCCCAGAGGCAAGGAGGCAGGTAGAGGCCGCGGGGGTCGGAAGACAAGGGATAAGGACACCCTACGAGCACTTAGAAAAACACCTGTGTTTTGTTAAACATGGCCAGATTTACATGGCAGAGTTTAGACTCATGGCATGATTGTCAATTTGAAAACTCATTGTGAATGTGAAGCAGTGCATTATTATTTTAACCCACTGTGAAACTTTCTACTCCAGAAAATATTCATAAGTATTAATAGCAAAGGTTAAACCGCCCACGTCCAGAATTGTTCAGACTTAAAATGACAAGGTGTTGCTATTGTTAGGCAAAAATATTTAGGGCACGGGAGGTGATTCATTTAAGGGTTAACCAGAATACCTCTTTCTAGTCGGCGCCTAACTGGACCTGAACCACGGCAATCCTGGACAGAGAGTGTGGTGTCATGTGTTAGAAACGCATCGCTTTGTTTGGCAAAGATTTATTCTGTGGTTTCAATTTCTCTGAAAAAGAAAGCAGGAGATCGGCGAGCCTCTCGTTATTTGCATCGCAGCAGATTCACTTGATTTCCGAAGCCCAGCAAGAAAGAGGGCTTTTGGAGCGAGGCACAAGGGTAGACACAGCCCCCGTGCGTTTCTCTGAGACCTGCCTGTGGGCGCTGCCAGGCACGCGGGCACATACATGTGCAAACTCAGAAAATCATGTGTTTGTTGAGAGATTAAATCTTGCCCTGAACACACAACGTGAGTTCTCATCTTGATAGTCGCAGAAAATATTTCTTTTAAAATGGAGATTATGTCTAATTCCATATAAAGAAGATTACAGGAAAGGTAATTTAAATTGTAAGTAGCTGTGTTCACTGAACTGCTAGCTTTATTTGAAACAGTGTTTTATTTCTTTTGGAAGCCAGACAACTGGTTTAATAGTGTACATATGAAACGCTAATTTGGCTTGTTAATTGGATGCAATTAAATTGAGGTTATTTTATACTGTCTAATTGTCTGAAAATTACATGCATTGCCATGCTTGTGCAACATGA
>PVKH010047264.1:0-10311 GCA_004027955.1 Chaetophractus vellerosus | reverse complement strand
ACATACATACATACATACATACATAAATGGGAAATAATAGGTGAATCTCCAATGCAGAAGAATCCCAAATAATCTATGTAAATATTCCACTCTCAAGGAGGTGGAGTATAAATCTCCACTTCTTAATTGTCGGCTATGCATACTGACTTCCTTCCAAATAGTACTCTATGGAAAGAAGGGTCAAGAGTTGGAGAACCATGAGGAACTCTTCTTCCATCAGGTGATCGAGGTTAAAATTAACAATTTTAATTCCATGTTAAGAGTATGTAATCTTGCTAAAATGTGATAGAAATGTCACTTTGCCTCTGTGGTCTTTCTGCCTCAAAACCTATAACCTTAGCATGAGAAAATATCAGAAAAATCCCAATTGAGGTACATCCTACAAAATACCTAACCAGCCTGAAAAACTGTGAAAGGTAAGAAGAGCCTAAGAAAACATGATAACTAAATGTAAGAGAAAAAGTAAATAATATAAAAACTAATCTGAATAAAGAAAGAACTTTAATTAGTTGTTAATCAATAATTGCTCATTATTATGGACCATAGTAATAAAAGATATTAATAATAAAAGAAACAAATGTGGTTTATACAAACTGTATTATCTTTGCAATTTTTCTGTAAATCAAATCTATTCCAATAAAACTTCTGGTCAATCAAGATGGCAGCATAAGGCACTCCAAGGCACAACTCTGCCACAGTATCTTTGAAGAAATAGAAAAATTTACAGAGCCATCCTTCTCAAAATTTCAGAAAACATTTAAAGGGTTACAATAATCAGGTGAGTGCAGAATCAAGAAAAAAGAACTTTAAAATTGGCAGAACACTTGCTGGCCCCTCTAACAACTCCTCCCTGGTAAATTGTGAAACCAGGATGTGCTCTCATTGTGGATCCCTGGCCCTGTACTGGAAGGAGCAGAGTAGTCCATATTTGCATACTGCAGTGCCTATATGTCAATGCCAATTTATCAGGTGGCATACTAAAACACTAAAAAGAAAAGTCCTATCTGGTTCACCCTCCTAAAACTTGTCTTGCTGGCACAAGCAACTTGTAGACCACTAAAGCAGTGTGAAAAACAATTAAATTAACATGGCCTAGGGCAAAGGATTACTGGCTTTGAGACATACAATGGAGCACCAAGGAGTTGAGGGTGGGGTGGAGGAGAGAGCCCATTTCATAGGGAGTAGAGGGGACATTCCTCCTCCTGTAAGTGGGTGAATTCCTAAGACCAAAAATGAGCACAAGCACAGGACAAGAAATAAGCTCAGAAAAGACAGAGAGGATGCTGAACTTCACTTTTGCCTTGGACTGATCTTCTTGATAGGAGGGCTAAACTCTGAAGGAGAGCACCAACCAATGCATAGCCAATTTGCAAAGACTGTAAAGGCTGGTGTTTATTGCATTTGTTTGTTTTTGTTAGCTCCTAGCACTCAAATAATTCTCTGTTTTATGACTACCTGGGTACAAACTTAATGGACAGACAGCTCAGGGACTAAATTCCAGAGTTAACACACTAAAATATTAAAATTTTAAAAGGTACTGTATACAGGGTATTGGTGGGGGGGGGATGTGTGGGAGGAATGCCTGGGATATGCCTTTATGGAATATGAATGTGTTCAAGGGGTCATGGGGTGTTTTATCGGTGGACCCACACAATAACCAAAAGATATTGAGTTCCCATCCTGGGGAGTCCTGCTACATTCTCTAACACAGTGGCAAGAATCTCTAGTGTACATGGGCAGTGCCTAGCGAAGGAGGACAGACCAGCACACCAAGCCCTTGATATTGTTGCCTGTACTTATGAACTTTGTTCTTGTGAAATTGAAACTTAGCCTGGTATTATATAACACCTAAGAGTTACCTCCTGAAAGCCTCCTTGTTGCTCAAATGTGGCCTTTCTAAGCCAAACTCAGCATATAAATGCACTACCTCCCCCCACCTACCCCCAGCATGGGACATGACTCCCAGGGATGAGCCTCCCTGGCATCAAGGGATTATTATCAAGTGCCAACTAGCAATGCATTTGGAAAAAGACCTTGACCAAAAGGGGGAAATATTAAAGGCAAATGAGTTTTTATGGCTAAGAGATTTCAATGTGAGTTGGGAGATCATTCCAGAGATTACACTTATTACATCTTAGGAGGATCTCACTGACTGCCACAGTAAACAGTGCCTCAAGCAGCAGACTCCTGAGGGCTCTATAGGCATCCTGATACTATAGGCAGGGAAGACAACCCCAGGAATTCAGCATGCTGCCAGTAAGCTTTACCTTGGGATATATGATAATCTGTTCCACCAATATAACAGAGTTGGACTCATTTATAAATTTCCTACACATGGTTCTTAGGCTTCTTTTTATTTGAACCTATAATTAGCACTTTATCCATTAAATATGTGCCCCAGAGGCTTAAATCTTCTGGCTGTTCATATGCCAGTTGAGCCCTGAATCTCAGCAGAGTTGCAGGAAACACTTACCCCCCAAATCACCAGACTTGCCCAGGACAACTAACAAAAGGATGATGATGGATATGCCCATCCCCCAAAACAGAGCATTTCTACCACTGCCAGTTCTACCCATCTGCCCTATGGGATCTAAACTCCCTCTCAATTTGAAGCAGAGTAGACATCACCATCCCAAAATCCTCAAGCTTGAAGAAAAACAAACATAAGGGGAAATGCAACTCTGAACTAAAGTAGAATTCTTATTTTTCTAGTAATGGAAGAACTTGTAACAATAAAGGTAGTGGTCACCAGAGCTTCTGAGGGGAAGAAGAAGGAAGAATAGGCATTACACAGGGCAATTTGGGGACATTGGAATTTTTCTGCATGACATTGTAATGATGGATACAGGCCATTATACATTTTGTCAAAACCTATAAAATTGTGCAGTGCAAAGTGTAAACCATAATGTAAACTACAGACCGTGGTTAGTAGAAATACTTCAATTTGTTGCTCAATTGCAACAAATATAATTGATGATGAAAGATGTTGTTAATGGAGAAAATTGTGGGAGGGGGATGGGGTGAGGTATATGGGAATCCACTATATTTTTGATGCAACATTGATGTGATCTAAAGCATCTTTTAAAATAATAATAAAAAGAAAACAGAAAATTATAAAATGAATAAATGACCATAAAGTATAACTATAAAGGACATGATGCAGAAGTGGTTACTGGGTGTCTTTTCCATAAAGTGCTGGATTTATATGGTTGTTTAGGATTGTGCACCATTGATTGTTTTCCTAATTAACTAAGCTACTTGCAACGCAGTAGAGGGACAGTTAAGTTGTAGAAAATTGATGGTGGTGCAAATAAATTTTGTTTGTTTTAGATTAAATTAACTTCTGTCCTGTAGAACAGACAAACCACATCATTGCATTGTATTGCCCTATAGGTTATCAACCAAATTTGTACCTACTAGCAACTTCAGGATTCCTGATTATATATAATCATATATATAATATTATATACACATATACACACATGTATACAAATATAATATATGTCATAATACATGTAAATTCCATTTTCTCTTGAACCATTTTTAACATCTTACTGATTCTCACTCATTAACGAGTTAAATAAAACATCTGTTAGTTCTTCATTTTATACTTGAAAAAAATAAAATAAAAGGTACTGTGTACAACAAAACAGTGCAAGACAAAGAAAAGGAAACAGGAAATGATGGCCCATCCAAAGGAACAAGGTAAACATCCAGAAACAATCAATGAATAACACCAGACTTTGGACATACCAGACAAAAAATTTTATAAAATGATATTCAATATGTTCAAGGAGATAAAAGTAAATGTGGAAAGAGAACTAAAGCATATCAGGAAAATGATGAATGAACAATATGAGAATCTCCATAAAGATGTAGAAATTTTTAAAAGGAAGTGTTGGATATAACAGAAATATTGGAATTACAGACTGAAATAAAAACTTTCCTGGAGGGTTTCAACAGCAGAATGTAGCTGGCAGAAGAAAGAATTTGTGAACTTGAGGACCAAACAATTGTAATGATTCAGACTGAGGATCAAAAAGAACAAAGAACAACAACAACAAAAAGTAAACAGTGGATAGAATTGATGGTAACACATTATAGTGAGTATAACTAACAATGCTGATTTATAAATATGATTGTGGCTGAAAGAGGTAGTCTGGGGACATAATTATCAACTTAAAGAAAGCTAAAGCATAATCTAGGGACTGTATAACATAATGAACTTGGTTGTTTGTGAGATTTTTTTAAATATAAACAGTGCAAGAATGTTCTATGAATAAGAATAAATGTTCAAGGTGTTAAGAATATGGTGATGCATGAGAAAAACTAACCTAATATAATTGATGGATTATAGTTAACAGTAATGTAATATTTTTATCAGTGGCAAAGAAGGTACTATATCAATGCTAAGGGTCAATAATAGGGGGAAATAAAGCTGTAAGGGATATGTCCTTATGGAGTAATAAAAATGTTCTAAATTAGATGGAGGTGATGACAGCACAACTCTGTGATGAAACTGAAAGTCACTGACTGTACACTTTAGAAGGATTTTACATGGCATGGAACCATATAAAACAATGAATGTCATGGTGGATGATGGATTGTGGTTAACAGTACAAATATGAGAATGTTCTTTCATGAAGTATAACAAATATACACTGCTAATACATAGTGTTAACTTTAGGGTGGTTTATGGGAAAAACACACCAAATGTAAGCTATGGTCTATAGTTAGCAGTAGAATTTTGATGAATTTCTTTCACCATTTGTAACAAATATTCCACAACAAAGCAAAGTTTTGCTAGTGGGGTGATTTATGGGAATCCTGTATGTTTGCACTATTGTTTTGTAAACTCACAACTTCACTAATTAAAAAAAGGAAAAATAATCCCATACATGGATGTTCAGTGAAATTTTATTTATTTATAGTAGTCAAAAAATGGAAACAATATAGATGAGTTTCAATTGGCGAATATTTAAACCAACTTTGATATATCAATGTCATGGAATACAACCAAGCCATAAACAAGAACAATCTATTCATATAAGCAAAATCTTCAATGAATCTGCAGTGAAGTGTACCGTGTGAAAAATTCAATCCCAGAAGTTTACATGAATCAATTTATCAATCTAGTTGTGTAGTATTTTTTAATTGATTTTTTAGTCATGAAGAATAGATTAGTGGCTGTCAGGGGTTAGGAGCAGGGGAGGAGCTGGGTGTGACCACAAACATGCAACATCAGGGATTCCTGTGGGATGAAAATGTTTTGTACCTCAACTGTATCATTGTCAATATCCTGGTTGTGATACTGTACTGCAGTTTTACAAAATATTACAATTGGGGTCAACTCGGTAAAGAGTGCACATGCTCTTTCTGTATTCTTACAAATAAATGTGAATCTATGATAGTCTCAAAATAAACTGATTTTATAAATTCTGAAAAACTGTATGATCCCAAAATTTATGGGATCTGATTATAAATTTACATGGAAATACAAATGACCAAGAATAGAAAATCTATGCAGAAAAAGAACAAAGGTGGAAGATACGTAGTTCAGATTTCAAATTTTACTATGAAACTGTAACAATCAAAGGAAGATTGTAATGAAGTAAGGACACACAAATAGATCAATGAAACATCATCATAAGTCCAGAAATAAATGCTTACATTTATGGCCAACTAATTTTGTACAAATGTGAAAGGTAATACAATAGTGAATGGATAGGATTTTGCAAATTTGGTGCTAGAGCAATTAGGCTATAGATATGAAATATCAAGCATAGGTAAATCTATAAAGAAAGACATATAGATTAGTGGTTTCCACTAGTGGGTGATCAATAGATGGTAGAAGGGGAATGATTGCAAATAAATTCAGAGTGTCTCTTTTGAGTTATGAAAATGTTCTGGGGGCCGGCTGTATAGCCCAGTGGATAAGGCACCGGTACACCACATGGGAGGCCCCAGGTTCAGTTCCCGGGGACCTCTCTGAGTGGGCAGACGGCCTTGAGAAAGGCAAGCCGGCGTGGACAGGGCAAAGCCACTGTGGGCAAGGCAAAAAGCTGCCACAGGCAGGGCGGAGCCGCCACGGGCATGGCAAGTCACCCGTGAAACACAGAGCTGCCGCCCGTGAATCACGGAGCCAAGCATACCGCAAAACACAGAGCTGTGCTGCCCACAAAACATGGAGCAGAGCAGCCCGTGAAACGGAATGGAGCCACCTATTAGTGGGGTGAGCCGCCTGCGCGGAGGGCCGACTCGGCACGTTGCCGCAAAAACTGGGGGAGACAAGAAGCAGACATAGAAGAACACAGAAGAATGTACACACAGCAAGAATAAGGAGAAAGGGGGGGTGGGGATATGTAACAAAAAAAAAAAAGGAAAATGTTCTGGTATTAGATCATGGTCATGTTGCACCACTCCATGAATAGAATAATATGTAATAGTAATATGTATTGAATTGTAAACTGTAAGTGGGTGGGTTTTATGGTAATTGAATTGGAGCTCAATAAAGTTGTTTAAAATTTTTAAAAAGGAAAACCTAGAGACTGGGAGAAAATACTTGGAAACTACACATATGATAAGAGTTTAATATCTGGAATTATAAAGAAATCCTACATCTCACCAAGAAAAAGAAAAAGAACAGTTGAAAATTGGGCAAAAAATTTGAATAGATATTTCTGCAAATAAGATTTTAAAAACAGTCAATATGCACATGAAAAGAGGCTCAACATCATGAGCCATTAGGAAAATGCAAATCAAAACCACCAGATACCATTTCACACCTGCTAGAATGGCTACTACTTTAAAAAATGGAATGTAAGTGGTGGAGAGGATGTGGAGAAATAAGAATACTCATTCAGTGTTAGTGGAAATGTAAAATGTGCTGCCACTGTGAAAGACAGTTTGATGGTCCCTCAGAAAGTTATATATAGAATTACACCATAACCTGCTAATCCCACTTCAAGGTATATACCCCAAATAATGAAAGTGGGTACTTGAACAGATATTTGCAAACTGATGTTCATAGATATATTATTCACAATTTCTAAAATATGGAAGCAATCCAAGTGTCCATCAACAGAAAATGGATTTACAAGATAAGGTATATACATAACAATAGAAAATTATTCAACCATAAAATAGGAATGAGGTTCTGATACAAGAACAAGATGAATGAACCCTGAAGACATCATGCTGAGTGAATTAAACCAGAAAAAAAGACAAATATTGTATGATCTCTCTTATACAAAATAATTAGAATAAGTAAATTCACAGAAACAGAAAGATTCATGTTACCAGGGGCCGGTGTAGATGTAAGAAATAGGGAGTTAATACTTAATTGGTAAGGAGTTTCTGTTTGGGCTGATGGAAAAGTTTTGGTAATGGATGTGATGATGGTAGCACAAAATTGTGAATATAATTAATACTATTGAATTATATATTTGAATCTGTGGTTAAAAGGGGAAATTTTATCTTCTATGTATGATTCTAGAATTGAAAAAATAAGACAGTACAACACAGCCAACCCTAATGTAAACTAAGAAATATAATTAATCATATAATTGTAATAATATTGTTTCATCAATTGTAATAAAGTTACCACACAAATGCAATGTGCTAATAACAAGGAAAACTGTATGTAAGGGTAGTATACGGGAACTCTGTATTTTCTGTAAGTCTGTACGTAAACCTACAACTCCTCTAATAAAATAATGTAAAAAGCAATTCTAATATTAGAGTTCATGAAAAAATTATAACAGTTTTCTGTTTACTTGTGAAAGCCACTAGCTTTTTTCTCTTAAAATCAGAGGCAGTAGGTTTCAAGAAAACAGAAGAAACAACATAAACATAGCAATTTTGAATTGATAATGAGCTTAAGAGATCAACATAAACTGTAGGCACACTAAACATTAGTATATACATATACTTCTCATTCTTCTTGCAGAAGAACTTAGAATTAAGTCTTATGCAAACAGTTCATAATTGTCATTCTAATGACATAGAGTAACTGATATTCAAAATGACAGTTCTAAGGTAATTAACATACTAAATTTTATTAGAATACGCTGTTTACTAAGTTATAACTAGAACACTTAAATCCTTAATGATAGTAGATAAATTACTTCTTAACTATATGGTAAATTATATATCCTGAATTCCATAACAGTAATTCGATTATATGTAAATGATGTTTCCATTAAAATTTCCTAGAGATGAATTTTCATTATATGAAAAGTATAGTCTCATTTGACCTTTTGATGCAATATATTATTTGAATCCTAATGTTAAACTGTCTTGTTTTTTTGGATTAGTAAATGGAATACTTTGCCTTTGCATTTAAATCATTTTGTTGTGTTTTTTTCGAATGAATAATACTTTGCCTTGATATGGAAATACTATGCCAAAATGCTTTTTCCTTTAAGAAAACAGTAATTTGTGAAGAGTTTATATAAAACTGCAAAGGAAAACTTGAAGAAAATTGTCTTCGCCTTCTTTACAGAGTGATATTTGCAGACAGGACACATGCAGATACTTTCTTTTTCATCCTAGACATTTCAAAAAGTTCTTCACAATTGTTTAATGGTAGGTTGATTTATTAATTTAGCCTTTAAGATAGTCAATATAACTACATTTTTAACCAGAATTAAGAGTGTTAAGGGGGGGTGGTAGTGGTAAATCAATCCTCTTTCAGACTCTTCTAACAAGCCCTGCAGTTCAAGTTCAAAAGCATGTGCAGAACAAAATCCTCAGTCTCAATATTTGGTACATTTGCCAGTTTAATCAGTTTGCTCTTTATTGTGTGTGTTTAAATGAGTAGTTAGAGGAGAGTATTCAAGCACTGGTATCATGCTATCCTGAACATTAAATTTGTACTGTCTTTAACATCACATTCATCTACTACTATATTTGTTATTCCAAGAGAGAATTTTGAAGGAATCTGGCTAACTCCTCAAAGCCCTGTTTCTAGAGTCTGTGTTCCACATTTCCAATTCCTTTCAGGACCTAGAATCCATGATACTTGGCCCAGTCCTGGCTACTGCATGATTATTTCTTCACAGTTTTTGCAACCATTACATTTGCACGGCAGTTGCAAATCGGATTTCAGTTACCTTTTTGTTCCTAGCTTTAACATTCCTCCAACTCTTAATTCTGCAGACTTCTGTTTTCTATTATCTCTGTGCATGTTATCTGAAATACAGGACATTATCTTAATTAGTTTTAGTTTTTATATGAATTCTCTTAGTTAACATACAATACTTCTATGTGCTTCTTTATCTTTTCAATAGATGGCTATGCCAGTTCAGATATGGGCTATTATAACATCTCTTCCTCATTAAAAATAGCATCTCTGTGCTGTGTAATGGCTTCAATCCAAGCCATAGTCACTAATGTGTCATTACTAACTCATGTTGAAGAATTTAATTTATTTTTATTGATGAATTTATTTTGATCAAAATATTTTAATACTTAGTATGACCTTTGACCATTTGCACACTTGTCTCAGTCCTCTAAGCAGTATTTTTCTTATAATTTTCAAAGTTTCCAAAGATTCAACATTGCTTCTAAAAAGCATGGGTACCATTTCAGTATATTGAGCCTCCAGTTCACAAGAAGTCTGACTACAAATTTTAAAAATCAATAAAGACAAACAAAATAAAAACAAAAAATATTGTTAGCCACTGTGATAAATACTTTTTTTGACTGAATGTTTTTCTTTTAACTCATGGGTGAATATCTAAACCTCTTAAGACATACAGTTGCATGAGCCTTACAGTGCAGCAACAATTTCTTGATGATCCTTTCTGATTTCTTAGACCAGTGGAGTTTAAAATGGATTTCTCAGAATGCTGAGCCCTTTCTCTGAGGAGCTCTGGGTCCTTCCTCCATGCTTCAACTTATACAGTATAAGGCTTCATATGAACAAAGTGTTTTGCAGCTAATTATAACAAAACGTGAAATTTGTTTGTTTTCTCATTTGTATACACCTGTCTATAGCCTATTCCTATCATCTTCAAATGGGCAAATAGACTAAACCACATACTTAAGAAATACCTCAAGTGTTTTTGGAAATATAACAGATCAGCTGATTTATTCTATCAATCCTAACAGTTTACTTGTAAATAACATCTTTATACCTCAATATAATACAATAACATACATGCAGACAAATAATCCCTATTATACCCCATACCACATGTATTTCATTAGAGTAAACACACTAGCTATTTATACACCAAATGAGGAAATCTTATATTGTGTAATTCATCATGTTTCGATTGATAGCTTGCTAGGATCTAGCACATTTTG